>VXBU01012212.1:11419-21664 GCA_013400315.1 Bombycilla garrulus
ACTTTGTCTCTACAATTGTCATGTAAAGAAAAACCACTGCTCTCCTTCCCAAAAGCACATTAAAATGACAATTTAAAAATGCTGAAGTGTAAGTTTAATTGCAGGATTTATCCACTATGGAATAATTTAAATTTTAAGATGTAATCTGATATAGAATACACTTATTCTATTTTTTTCTTTCATCCTGCTCTCAAAACACAGAAAAAAAAGGTGGAAAATAAAGTTCATGTTTTTGCCAATAGCATAATCTAGCTACTTTTATGCAATTCTTCTATGTTCTTTAAAAATGAGAACTAACAGCTGCAGATTCTTTTTTTGTTTGTTTTTGTTTCAAAGTACAGATAATTAATGGAAACATGAGTCTGTCTTTGAACGCAAAAGACTGAGCCAGAAGCCTCTTATCTATCTTGTTTGTAGCAGGCAGTGTGTGACAAAGATACTTTTTAGGTTCCTACCAGTGATTTTAGAACAAAGGTAGTACTTATATTCACTTTCCACATAACCATGTGACAAGTCAGTATTCCATTACAGAAAAAACTGCTGCATCCATCAGCTAATTTTCAGTACTATAGCATTTCTTTTATTTTTCTCCCATATAGGTAAAAAAGGCAATAATATGAAATTCACCCTCATTAACAGTGCAGTTTGTTGTATGAAAGGGAGTTGAATCCTGAAAATAATGAAAACTGAAATAATGCCACTTTTTTCTTAGTTTATATCTACTAAAGCTAAGATACCTCAGAGGAACTCAAGAAAACCGTGCAAAATATGTAAAATATTCCACTTATGGAGTGGAAAATTTCCATTGTTTTCACCCCTGCGCATCCCCTGCCCCACACCCTGACCCATGAACCACTTGGATTCTTTGTTCTTGAACTCTCATATAGACGCAGTACATAAATCTTATCAAAATAGTCTGAGAAATGCTGAGGTTTTTCAGTCTCCAATAAGATTATATTTCAGGGAGAGATTCCTACAGTAAAAAATTCTTATTATTGACATCTACTCAATACAATTTATTTGCTGCTTTGTTGATCTTGTATTTATGTAAAATTGCATCTTCATATGTCATAACAGTATTATGAAACACCCACTGATTTTAGTCATGTCATCTTAGCAAACTTACTCTATTTCAAGGCAAACTAACTGCTTCTATCCTGATTATTGCATCTATCCCTCATAGCTGCCACAGGTCTCTCCAATTACTTCTGCCTGAAGCTACTCCATAGCACTGGGAAAAAAAAAATAGAGACAGTTTTTAACTATTTAAAATTTTCTTCTTTTGCAATGCAAAAAATTCAAGAAGACTTCCACAGCAATGGTGATGAAATGATACCAAAACAGACTAGTCAAATTGAAGGATTAAAATACAGCCAGTTTGTACAAAGCTGAAAGAAAGGAATTTGTGGAACTTTTGTTGGTTAAGAGATGTTTTGCGGATGTATATGTTACTAGAGTGTTTCAAAAGACACATGCACAGGTTCAAAGGAGTAAAACTTGGTAAAGCCATATGCAGATTTTTCTTGCTAGGTATCATGGTACAACCCCAGCCAGCCATTGAGCCCCACACAGCTGCTCACTCTCTCTCCCAGAAGCAGGATCAGGAAAAGTACCAGAATGGTAAAAGATAGAAAACCCATGGGTTGAGATAAAGATAGCTTTATAGGGAAAGCAAAAGCTGTGCATACAGGTAAAGCAAACAAGGAATTAATTCAGTGCTTCCCATGGACAGGCAGGTGTTCAACCAGCTCCAGGAGAGCAGGGGCCCATCACACATAACAGTGACTTGGAAAGACAAACACCATCACTTCAAATGTCCCTTACTTCCTCCTTTTTCCTCTTACTTTGTATACTGACATGATGCCACACGGTCTGGAATATCCCTTTGGTCAGTTTGGGTCTCCCGTCCTGGCTGTGTCACCTTCCAGCCTTCCAAACACCCCCAGTCCCCTCCGCAGCGTGGCAGTACCAAAAGCAGAAAAGACCTTGGCTCTGTGTAAAGCCTGCTCAGCAATAACAAAAATATCTGTGTATTATCAAACCTGTGTTCAGCAAAAATCCAAAACACAGCCCCATACTAGCCACTGTGAAGGAAAGTAACCCTACCCCAGCGAAAATCAGCATACTAGATGAATTGGTGACTCTTTAGTAGCCATTCTAAGTGCAGTATCAAGAAAATAAGCTACATTACTTATATTAGCATCAAAATAACCATGTCACAAAGAAATAATACAGAGTTCAATCTTACCAAGTATATTTAAATTTTATCACAAAATGAAGGTCAGAGGTCCCAAGCCAAGTGATATTATGATATGTGATAGCACACATTTAACATTTTGTTTTACGCACACTCACTGACAGGACTACTTAAGAATTAACACATATTAACAGAAGATTAATGATCTTGGAAGACAAAAAAGTGTAAATACATATTTAGGGGTTTTTTAATTATTGTTTAACATTTAATCTATTTTAAAAATTCTGTTAATTTTATTATCTTGTGAATGCAAGATAATATTCCCTTTATAAATATTTTTTCACCAAAAAAAGAACCAACATCAGAGTAAAAGAATGATAAAGATCTCACGTAGCTTCCCCATTATTATCTGAATTGTTCTGTTAAATTCGATCTGTGACACATCTTCTACTAGATTTTTTCAGTTAAAGAAAACTTTATTCACTTTCTACTCAGACATATTTTTGTACTGCAAGATGTAAAGTATGTTAAAATAAGCTTTTTTGTTGTGGTATATTATGTTATGTTATGTTATGTTATGTTATGTTATGTT
Source organism: Bombycilla garrulus (assembly GCA_013400315.1). Taxonomy (NCBI): domain Eukaryota; kingdom Metazoa; phylum Chordata; class Aves; order Passeriformes; family Bombycillidae; genus Bombycilla; species Bombycilla garrulus. The sequence continues at coordinate 14,209 of VXBU01012212.1, forward strand.
ATGTTATGTTATGTTATGTTATGTTATGTTATGTTATGTTATGTTATGTTATGTTATGTTATGTTATGTTATGTTATGTTATGTTATGTTATGTTATGTTATGTTATGTTATGTTATGTTATGTTATGTTATGTTATGTTATGTTATGTTATGTTATGTTATGTTATGTTATGTTATGTTATGTTATGTTATGTTATGTTATGTTATGTTATGTTATGTTATGTTATGTTATGTTATGTTATGTTATGTTATGTTATGTTATGTTATGTTATGTTATGTTATGTTATGTTATGTTATGTTATGTTATGTTATGTTATGTTATGTTATGTTATGTTATGTTATGTTATGTTATGTTATGTTATGTTATGTTATGTTATGTTATGTTATGTTATGTTATGTTATGTTATGTTATGTTATGTTATGTTATGTTATGTTATGTTATGTTATGTTATGTTATGTTATGTTATGTTATGTTATGTTATGTTATGTTATGTTATGTTATGTTATGTTATGTTATGTTATGTTATGTTATGTTATGTTATGTTATGTTATGTTATGTTATGTTATGTTATGTTATGTTATGTTATGTTATGTTATATGTTATGTTATACATTCTATTTTCTTCTGTTCATTAAAAACCGATTCAGCAGTCAATTACTAGGATAATAAATCCAGTATCTTGTAAGTAGGAGTAGGAAAACAATAGGACCTTCTTATTCTGTATTGCTTACATACCATCTCTGGGTTTTTACTGGGAATTTTACGGAATGGAAAAGGCCTTCTTTAATGAGGCTGGTGAAGAGTCTGGAGTACAAGTCCTGTGAGAAGCAGCTAAGGGAATTAGGATTGATTAATATGGAGGAGAGTGGGCTAAGGGGAGGTCCTATTGCTTTCTTCAACTACCTGACAAGAGGTTGTAGTGAGATGAGCCTTGGTCCTTCTCCCCAGCAACATGCTATAGCATGAGTAAAAATGGCTTCAAAAATGGTTTACAATTGCATCAGGGGAGGTTTAGATNATTCTATTTTCTTCTGTTCATTAAAAACCGATTCAGCAGTCAATTACTAGGATAATAAATCCAGTATCTTGTAAGTAGGAGTAGGAAAACAATAGGACCTTCTTATTCTGTATTGCTTACATACCATCTCTGGGTTTTTACTGGGAATTTTACGGAATGGAAAAGGCCTTCTTTAATGAGGCTGGTGAAGAGTCTGGAGTACAAGTCCTGTGAGAAGCAGCTAAGGGAATTAGGATTGATTAATATGGAGGAGAGTGGGCTAAGGGGAGGTCCTATTGCTTTCTTCAACTACCTGACAAGAGGTTGTAGTGAGATGAGCCTTGGTCCTTCTCCCCAGCAACATGCTATAGCATGAGTAAAAATGGCTTCAAAAATGGTTTACAATTGCATCAGGGGAGGTTTAGATTGAATATTAGTAAAAACAGTTTCATGAAAAGGGTTGTCAAGCTTTGCAACAGGCTGCCCAGGGAAAGAGCTGAGTTTCTGTCCCTAGAGATATTCCAAAGAGGAATAGATGTGGTGATTAGGGGCATGGTTTACTGGTGGGCTTGGCATTGCTGGGTTAACGGTTGGATTCAATTATATTAGAGTTCTGTTTTAAAGTAAGAGATTCTGTTGGTTTATATGTCTTCTGGGACTTTCAAAAGCACTTTATCATTCTCTTTTTTATGTTCATTTCCTTCACATATAAGAAACTTCCACTGTAATACTGTTATGCTCCTGTTTTAGCTCTGTTCTGAAGTTATATCACTTTAAATAAAATGCTGTTAGTAGCATGGGTACATTTTGAAACCCTCTATAATATCAGATGTGATTTTATAACCTATTCAGCCAAAGATGGTTTTGTACAGAGATTTTATAATTTATTTTCATCCATTTATTGCAGTATAATAAGAAAAAACATCTCTAATTGTTTTCTGTTGATGTTTTGCTTTTTTGTTGTTTGTTTTGTAGTTATTTTGTTTTGCTTCTGGAAGAACTACTATGTGTAGACATCAGCAAAACACTAGCAGTAAGATTGAGGTACCAGATATCAAGTTGAGTCAATTGGTGAATTCTAGGATTTCTCAGCAAAGTCAAGAAAGTAGCCCAAATGCTAGTTAGATAAACAGAATAGAAAAAAGCTCACAGTAAAGGTCATTGAGTCATCAGTAGACTGAGCAGTTTTTGCTAATCGATTCACAGAAACACTTACATGCATGGCTGCCTTTAATAGCTGTTTCAGCACTAAATAGCATCTGCTTAAAATNTTAATGATCTTGGAAGACAAAAAAGTGTAAATACATATTTAGGGGTTTTTTAATTATTGTTTAACATTTAATCTATTTTAAAAATTCTGTTAATTTTATTATCTTGTGAATGCAAGATAATATTCCCTTTATAAATATTTTTTCACCAAAAAAAGAACCAACATCAGAGTAAAAGAATGATAAAGATCTCACGTAGCTTCCCCATTATTATCTGAATTGTTCTGTTAAATTCGATCTGTGACACATCTTCTACTAGATTTTTTCAGTTAAAGAAAACTTTATTCACTTTCTACTCAGACATATTTTTGTACTGCAAGATGTAAAGTATGTTAAAATAAGCTTTTTTGTTGTGGTATATTATGTTATGTTATGTTATGTTATGTTATGTTATGTTATGTTATGTTATGTTATGTTATGTTATGTTATGTTATGTTATGTTATATGTTATGTTATACATTCTATTTTCTTCTGTTCATTAAAAACCGATTCAGCAGTCAATTACTAGGATAATAAATCCAGTATCTTGTAAGTAGGAGTAGGAAAACAATAGGACCTTCTTATTCTGTATTGCTTACATACCATCTCTGGGTTTTTACTGGGAATTTTACGGAATGGAAAAGGCCTTCTTTAATGAGGCTGGTGAAGAGTCTGGAGTACAAGTCCTGTGAGAAGCAGCTAAGGGAATTAGGATTGATTAATATGGAGGAGAGTGGGCTAAGGGGAGGTCCTATTGCTTTCTTCAACTACCTGACAAGAGGTTGTAGTGAGATGAGCCTTGGTCCTTCTCCCCAGCAACATGCTATAGCATGAGTAAAAATGGCTTCAAAAATGGTTTACAATTGCATCAGGGGAGGTTTAGATTGAATATTAGTAAAAACAGTTTCATGAAAAGGGTTGTCAAGCTTTGCAACAGGCTGCCCAGGGAAAGAGCTGAGTTTCTGTCCCTAGAGATATTCCAAAGAGGAATAGATGTGGTGATTAGGGGCATGGTTTACTGGTGGGCTTGGCATTGCTGGGTTAACGGTTGGATTCAATTATATTAGAGTTCTGTTTTAAAGTAAGAGATTCTGTTGGTTTATATGTCTTCTGGGACTTTCAAAAGCACTTTATCATTCTCTTTTTTATGTTCATTTCCTTCACATATAAGAAACTTCCACTGTAATACTGTTATGCTCCTGTTTTAGCTCTGTTCTGAAGTTATATCACTTTAAATAAAATGCTGTTAGTAGCATGGGTACATTTTGAAACCCTCTATAATATCAGATGTGATTTTATAACCTATTCAGCCAAAGATGGTTTTGTACAGAGATTTTATAATTTATTTTCATCCATTTATTGCAGTATAATAAGAAAAAACATCTCTAATTGTTTTCTGTTGATGTTTTGCTTTTTTGTTGTTTGTTTTGTAGTTATTTTGTTTTGCTTCTGGAAGAACTACTATGTGTAGACATCAGCAAAACACTAGCAGTAAGATTGAGGTACCAGATATCAAGTTGAGTCAATTGGTGAATTCTAGGATTTCTCAGCAAAGTCAAGAAAGTAGCCCAAATGCTAGTTAGATAAACAGAATAGAAAAAAGCTCACAGTAAAGGTCATTGAGTCATCAGTAGACTGAGCAGTTTTTGCTAATCGATTCACAGAAACACTTACATGCATGGATGCCTTTAATAGCTGTTTCAGCACTAAATAGCATCTGCTTAAAATGATAGCCAACCACAGAAATAGACTGCAGTAATAACCATTGTTCTTATGTATATGAAAGAATGTCTCTCACAAGAAAGGACCCAGAAAAATCATGTAAATAATCTTCTGTAAATTTGACACAGTGAGCTACATATAAATGTTTGATGATGTTAGTTTTGTGATTACACTGGTTTATAATCTATCAAGGAAGCTCTACAGTCCCAAAGAGAAGGAGTTGGCATAGGCTATAGTCCTGATCTCTCTAACCTTTTCTTGCATGACTTCAACATCTTGAACATGTGTGAAAGATCAGAGGACACAAGAATGCAGTCAACATTGAATGAAAAGCTTAGTACACTCAAGCAATAAAATACTTTGTATTTATTGGTGCACTCCATTAAGCTTGACACCAGAGTTTTCAGCCATCTTTTCATTTAGAAAAGACTGAAGAGAGAAAAGTTCTGTGAAGTTTATTTGTACCTTTGTAGTCTAACTTATGGCTGTGAAAAGTAGATAATATGTTTATAAATATGTATGAAAATTCATGAATTTTTAATATGGTTTCTATAGTCAAAAAAGCATTGACAAAAGTCAGTGATACTCAGAGCTTGTAGGTAGTTGCCATATGTTAGTGGTGATCAGACATTTTGCACATTTTGCAACAATACGAGTTTTACATACTGCAGATAGCATCATCCACTTCCCTGGTTTACATTACTTCGCTGCTGTTCTATGTGGAAGTTTGTCACCATGAGATGACATACTTTTTTCTTCTGGAGAAATTTTTGGTATTATCAGATAACATAAGTTGCTCTTTCAAAGTCAGTTCTGACAAAGTAATGTATTGTACCTACTAATACTTTTTTTTCTGACAAAGTGAGTTCTGAGTAGCTATCATTTTTTATATTTGCTTATTTTATACATTAGAGAGAAGTTTTCATATTTTGAAGCAAGTATTACACATTTAAAACATAAATTCAATTGAGATATTATCTCAGAAGAAACAAAAATTACAACAAATCTGGCAAAACATTGTCAAATATCATCAGCTTTTACCCACTTTATCGATCTTTTTCATTCCTAGAATCATGAGGGTTGCACTATGCAAAGAGAACAAAACTCTTCTTTCAGCAACTATGCTTGAAGTTTCAATTTATTTCCTGTTTAACACAATCTAATGTTGTTTTATTTATTTAGTTAGTTAATTAGTTATTTTACTTACCTTATCAGCAGCCATTTGTGAAAACAACCTCACCTTTGTTTCTCAGTGAAGATTTTAGAAATCTGTAAACAACAATGCAGGCAAATCTTGTATTTTATAGATTTCTCTAACATTTTTTTTTATATTTCACACCTTTCTTTCATGTTACATTAACATTTGTAAATACATAACACTTAAGTAAGCAATATTAGGCATTACTTTAAAAATTATATGTATAAAGAGATATATAAGTAGCTTTTGGTTCTTTTTGTTTTGTTGTTTTTGCTGGTTTTGTTGTTTTTGTTGTTTTGTTGGTTTTTTTTTTTTAACTAATATCTCTGTTCAGAACATGCAATATCCACAGCAGTGAGGTGTAGGACATGCAGTGATCTCATATTTATCCCACTGCTGAAGAATGTGGGTACCTTAATAATTATAATCTCATCTGAACTGCTTTATTTTATGATCTTTTATACTTAAATAATTTTGAAAGCTTAAAATAGAATTTTAGTGTTCTGTAGGAGAAAAGACAGAAGGGATGCCTTATTTTTTTCTATAAGTAACTGAAAGGAGACTATAAGTGNTAGATTCCAGGATTGAAATTTTGGGATTGGGGCTCCTGTATCTTCCAAAAAAATATTGGTCTGATTTATTAGAAACTATTAGGAATTACTACCCTTGATCAATTTTTATGAATAGAATTCAATAAACACCTTTAAAGGTCTTGCATCTATAGCAAAATACCTGTAATATTTAAAAAAAAAAAGGATTGATGCTCATCTTAGTTTTAGAATTAAGAAGCAAGGCAACAGAAGAAAATCTGGCAGTGTTGGTGTCAGTGACAAAGCCTGCTTATAGTTTTAGCAAATCTCAATCATTTTCTTGGCTGCAGATATTGAAGATAATTTCTGTACCCCTCATCTAACCTATGTGAGAAAGGAAGAATCACAGAGAAAGATGAAAAAGAAACCACTAAGAGAATACATACAAGAAGTTCTTATATTGTAATGCCATTGGAATGTATTATTGTAATTCCATTGGAATGTATTTTTTCTGTATCACATTTCATACAATATATCTTTTTTTAACTAAGTAAGTGGTTTCCAGATCGACAGTAGTAGTGACTTCTCTGGTGAGCTGACTTCCTATTAGCAGAGAATAGGACCTTACTCAAAACTCTTTATCTCTCTCTGCCTTTGTGACCTTCAGACTACATGTCAGAAAACACCTAAATGTTTTAGGATGATAGTATGTAATGTATATGAAAACAGACTAAATTTCTCCTTTTTTTNTTTTTTTTTTTTTTCTCCTGAAAGTAGATCATCACTTTCTAGCTCTTGTACTTCCTTAGGGGTTCTTAATGAAACTTGACTTTGTAGTCCATTAGCTGGAAGCTATATCACAAGCAACACAGACATTAAGTTGAAATGGTAGTCACTGCCAAGTAGTCTTTGTATGCTTATTTAGTATCTGTAGCGAAGCTTCTTAACATAATTCCACAAAGGGGAGCAGATTTCATTCACTCAGATACCAAGAAAGGATAATAACAAGAGAAGACATCCAGTTGCAGAAGTAAACCTTTGATATCACCAGACACGCTGAGGCATTGAAAAAAAAACAAAGTCATGCATCCAGAAATCGCCAGCTTGTTTCATATATGGAAGGGGAGAAAGTAATGCTGGTCAAAATCCCTTCCCACTGACCAATCAATTTGATAAATTTACCCTTCATCTCCATCCATTCTTTTGACGTGATCCCATTGCCTTGTGACCAGTGAAACATACTCAAGGCAAAGACTTTGGCTTCTGAAGATATAAGACTCTAACACTACACAGTGCAAAATTGAACACTTGTCTCTCTGCCTCTTTGGCTCTGGCCCATTACTGGTGTGTACACAAAAATGGACTCTGCACACTTGTTCTTGGGTTGGTCTTTTTGTCTGACATCCTAAAACTTCTCTGCCACAAGGCTACGCATAGCTCTCGATAAAAGTTTTGTCCAGGGTGATGAGCCCTGAGAGGATATTTTACCAACATTTGTCAATACATCTCAGTCCATGTCTGTCTTTTCAGATGAGAAAATCTAGTTTTAACAAACATGACTGATTGCTGTAGCTAATGATTGCTGACAAATTCATAGATTTTGGCATTCATGTGCTTTTACCTTGCAAAATAAATGTCACAGAAAAACACTGATAATTTTTAAAAATTAAGACTTTTTAAAAAAACAATAGAACTTTGGTACATAAAAGATAGCTTGTCTTACAAACAATATCACCTTACTTTTAGAATAAATTTGTAATGT
>VXBU01012220.1:13401-29304 GCA_013400315.1 Bombycilla garrulus
CAGTTATCATCTAATCAGATATAATTGCTCTTGTTTACAAGAGCAGCAGCATGAGCACCTCATGGTGAGCCAACAAGCTCTACCAAAGGGGTGAAAGAGAATGTTGTAGCTCTGTTATTAATTATAACTGCTCAATAATTTGGTCAATGCCTGTTGAAAAGATTTGGTAAACATGTGTAGAGTAGTGAAGAGAGAATCAAAACAATGAAAACCAGATGGCTGAAAATGGAGGAAATTACAGGCAATTTTTACAGCTGTTTGTGAATATTTTCAAAACTGAACTTCTATTTCTGTGCAAAAAAGAACAGCTGAATTCCACAAAAATGAAGGGAAAAAAAAAAGAAAATAAGAAAAAGCAGATTGTTCTAGGAATAGCACACAGTTTCACTTCACCACTCCCCCTTTACCATTTCAAGCCTCTGTGGTTTGCAAGAAAAGACAGGAAACCATCTGAGTGGTTCTGATACCTGACCAAAAAGTAAATGTTGCCTGAGTTAGTCCGGGCTCTACCTCACTGCATAGTTTTGGGGTTTTTTCTTGCTTTTTCTTTTCTCTGTGTCGGCTTGATTTGTGTTTCTGTGATGAATCACCTGTTATTATTTTGATGTTTATTTGGTAAGTGTGGTATTGTCATTTGTTTTGTTCTATTTCCCAGCTAAAGTTAAACTACAAAGAATAAAAAAATCAATATGTTTTTCAATGCATTAGATTGGTGATAGGTCAGACTTAGTGTAAGGCATGCTTCCATCAACAATCTGAAATTAATTCAATATGTGTGAAAGGGCCAGAGCTCTCTCTAATCCAGTAAAGGTGACCTTTGTGTGGAAGGGTCAATGCAGATGTGTTTTGCATTGGCAGAGTGAAACATTAGAGCATCTCTATCTAGTTCATGAAAAAGGTTAAAAGGTCTGTACATCATTATGTCTACAGATATTGCACTATAGCCTTACTGGCAGGGGATACCAGTCCTTGTTATTATCAAGAACTACCAGTTTTTGCAGTTTGGGTTTTTTTTCAGAGTTGTAAGTTAGAATTAGCATTAATGAGGCAAAGATGGTATTAGTGTTTGCAGTTGAAAACTGACGGGTTTTCAAATCCTCACAAACAAGTGATGGAGTTTTTACATGGGACACATTTAGGTCTATTTTTAGATGAAGTGCATTGAGAATGCCTTTGAGAGCCTCTTAAGATGAAGCACACAGAGCCTCCTGGGGTCACAGAACACAGCTTGAACTGTGGTGGAAAAGATTGGAGAATCAGACATTAGGAAGGAATCTGCTATCACACAGGGCAGATTTGCCCTTATTTGAAGTCTTCAGTTTGAGAAACATCTTAGACAGAAGTCATGGACTTGGTGAGGAAATCATAAGGTCATTTATTCCCAAGCTTTACTGTGTGAAACACAGGCCTATACAGGGACGATTAAACAAACTGCCCTCCCTAGGTGGCTCTGTTATGCTGTTATCTGCATTACCTGCATGCCTACCCTCACCCTGTTTTAACACCCTGGCCTTAAAACTTATTAATCTGTGACCTAAAAACATTTCCCTTCCCTCCCCTTTTCTATGATATAATCTCCTGCTTTGCACCCTTTCCAGCTCTCAGGAGCTTGTCCAAGATGTGTCTGCTCTCTGGTTGTTCTCTCTGGCTCCTCAGTGTCCTTTACTCAGCTACATTTACAGTGAAGTCCCCCAGAAGACCCTTTCATCCATGTGTGCCACATCAAAATGTGAAGCAAAGCAACTTGCAAATTCAGAGGGTCAGAGGAGCTCTGGAACCTCCATCCCACCCTGCCTTCAACTCTTCCAGTTTAAATTTTCAGAGGCCTTCTCCTGCCATTTTGCTTTTTTAAATGATGTGATGGCTCCTTCATTATATAGAATTACATTAAGAGACATTTTCCTTCATTTCAGTCTGTATTCCCATCAGACTACTATCTTCATAAAATATTAGAGTGCAATACAATTTTTTTAAGTAACTTATACCTTATATCCTTCTTACTTTAAGTGATAAATCACATTTCTTTATCAGAATACTGTATGCCTAAATTGATTATTTTCCTCTACACAGGTCTCCAGTTCACAAATTTCTCTAAGTTAGTACACCCTTGTGTTGAAACTATTTTGCCATGCCCTATCATAGTGTTGTTATAGTTTGGTTTCTGATGAGTATTAGCTTTGACTCATGCTAGGAACTTACTGATTTCCTCTGCAGGGCAGAGAAGCTTTTCTTTTTTTTTTCCTGGCACAGTCAGTTTTCTGGGTTTCATCACCTTAATACTGTCCACTTCTCCCTAACCCTTCAATTTTGCCAGAATTTAAGATCCACTGCCACTTGATATTTCTCAGTATTTTGAACAAATACCATCTTACTCCAGTGTTTCATATGTTAGCTTCTACTTGTAATTTTTTTCTCTAAATTTATTTTCAGTCTTCTTAAGTATTAATCTACTGCCTCAGCAGCAGGATTTCATTCCCCAAAGAAGCTTTCCCAACAGCAGCAAAAAAAGCATGTCTTTCCTTTTGTGCCAAATATGAAGTCAAACATTATGGAGCATAATGAGCAGGATTAGCTTTTTCACTTCAGCATTAACATATGAAACAAGCTTCAGGGTCTTGTAACTGAATTTTACAGTGCATCTTCACTTTCTTTAAAAAGGGGTGAAATGAACAGCAGTACTATATCTTCCACTTCCAGTATTGCTGAAGTAATTTGTAAGAGTCTAAGGAATACCCAGTACTTTCAAACCAATAAGCCATTATGGATGAAAATATAAAATATGTTAAAAAAATTAAAATATGGCCCTAATTCTTGAAAATATATTGTACATTTCTGTAACATAGTTACTCATCAGAAAGATTCACACATTAAATAAATGGAGAAGGTGCTCTCACTTCCATTCAGTTTGGAGTGAATTAAGTACCTATTAAAGGAGTCAGACTGATTAAACAATGAATTCTCTATCTGCCAAGTAGGTCTGTCACATCTCCAGAAGCACAGCATGACCTATTTGTGTCCATGAAAATTTCCATTTTCAATGTGCAGTTACCCATTAGAATTGTGACTAAGCTGATGTATTGCATATTCTAACCAGCTGTTAGAAGGTCTTAGTCATTCACAGGTCTGAGAGACACTTGAAGCACTCACACAGAGGTGTGTGTACAGAATTACCACCCAATGGATCCACAGATTTGTAATATTGTAACTATATTGTATGGAAGTGTGTCTGTTTATTTAATTATAATGCTTACATTCTCTGGTCTGAACGATTTTCCAGTAATCAGACAAATTCATTTCCCTTCCCATGACAAAGCAAACTGGATTGTCCTAAGTCATTGTTTTATACAAGATCATAGAATCCAGTTTCTTACTCAGGAAAATCTGGAGAAGTGTATTAAGTTGTCATTCTTTAGTATGTGGATTCTGCACACACACCTACGTAGAGACAGTAATTGGGATGGAGACGTGTTTTAATACCTTTAAGTTTGCGTATGTACAGCATAACTTCTATGGTACCATCACTTTGAATAGAATTATTTCTTACATTGACTCAGAATCATTTGATACTTCCATGAATCTGACTACTTTAACATAGTTCTTTTTGAGGGTTTGTGGGTATAACATGAGTTTAGAGCCTCCCCACTCTAAGTGAGGAGTATCTGTATTTTTGGGTCTCTGAATGTCAATGTGAACAAAAAAAATCTTTTAATAGAGAAGAGTGAGTGAGCTACTAGATGTATTATTGGTCACAGTTTCAGGATCTCAAAATATAAAGTAAAAAGAATCATAGAATATCTTGGGAAGGACCTTAAAGATTATGTATTTCCAACATGGGCAGGGACATCTTCCACTAGACCAAGTTGCTCAGTGTCCCATTCAACCTGGTCTTGAACAACTGCAGGGATGGGACATCCACAGTTTCTCTGGGAAACCTGTGCCACTATCTCACCTCCCTCACAGTAATGACTTTCTTCCTAATATCTAATCTAAATCTACTCTCAGTCTGAAGCCATTTCCCTTAGTCCTGTCACTACATGCTCTTGTAAACAGTCTCTATCTTTCTTGTAGGCTCTCTTCAGGTACTTGGAAGGCCACAATCAGGTTACTCCAAAGCCATCTCTTCTCCTGGCTTCTTCAGGAATTCTCCCAGTCTTTATTCACAGGATAATTTTTGCACTCCTCCAATGACCTTCTTGCCCTCCTCTGGACTGTCTCCAACAGGTCCATGCCCTTCCTGTGCTGGGACCCCAGAGCTGATGCAGCACTGCAGGTGGGGCCTCACCAGAGCAGAGCAGAGGGGCAGAATCCCCTCCCTGGCCCTGCTGCTCACTCTGCTTTGGATGCAGCCCAGGACATGTTTGGCTTTCCAGGCTGTGGATGCTCATGGCTGGGTCATGTCCATCCTCTCAGCCCAGCTCAGCAGGGCTGGTCTGATCTGCTCACTGTCAGCTTGTGTTGACATCAGGGGTTGCCCTGACCCTGCATGAGATTCCCATGGACCGACATTTTGATTTTTTCCAGGTCCCTCAGTATAAATATAAACATTACATATAACTATGAAGCTCAGTATAAAATACTGACTCTGGATGCACCCTTGGAACAAAATTCTTGTGCTACCTTTTTAACAGTATGCTGCAAGAAGGATATTGAAGGGAACTCAAAGCAGAACCTAAGGGAATGTAAGCAGATATTGTGAATTTCCTGAGTTCAATCACAATACCATACAGTTATATAGATATATTCTTCAGTTTTATGGTTCTGCCTTTCCCCTACTAAAAAAACTAGAGAAATACTGTGTTTGCCTGATTTTGAGAGACAGTCTGTTTGTATCTTCTGTCCTGGTGAAATAGTTGAGGAACAGTTCATCCTGTTGAAATATTATCCTTGTAATGCTGCCAGCCAAGTCAGCAAGAAGCTCATGTTATCTGCTGTTTTTGTGGCAGTACTGTTCATAAAACTTGGACTTGCTAGAGAATTACAGCTCAGTCACTGTTATCTGAACACTCTTTCATTCATGAATATGCTTGCTTTGTCCATTCAATCCAGTGAAATCTTTACTTTTTTCCTGCCCTTATCATTTCAGCAAAGGCTTCTTTAGATTTAGGAGAGTCTTGTTATTCTGTGGGACAAAAAAACTATTGATCTTACAATTTTTGAAGTCAGGCTTTTGTATATTATTTCTGTATTATCCATTTTCAACTACCTAAATTTTTAAGTTTCATTTTAGAAGAAAATTCAGATTAAAAATTGTCAGTTGACTGCACATCTTTCTCACCTGCTGATCTTTTTCTTTCTTTGTCTGCTGGTATCTGTGAACTTGTTGATGTATTCCTCAGGAATAGCTGTTCTTTTTCATATTTTCCATATGATGTAAAGATAGGTCTAAAGAAAAGGTATTGGCTTATGACATAGTCTTGCATGGAAAGCACAGGTGTGAAAAGAGCTAGGGAGCTTTCAACATAAAGCAGCTCTGCTGGGCAGCAGGGTGTTAAACTGTCTGTTGTGATTTAAGCCCAGATGGCAGCCCAGCACCACAAAGCTTTTCAATCACCCCCTCACACCTCAGTGGAGTGGGAAGGAGAATCAAAACTAAAACTTGTAGGCTGGGAGAAGAAGGGTTTAGTAATTGAACATAATTATAGTAGATAATGAGAATGAGAATTGTAATGAGAGGGGAAGACAAAAAGAACAAGGAAGAACAAGAGATGCACAATACTATCTGTTGTTCACCTTCTGACCAATGCTCAGCCTCACACAACCCCCCTTCTAGGTAACTTCAGTTTACATATCAGTTATGACATTCTGCAGTGTTCAATATCCATTTGGCCACTTTGGGTCACCTGTCCTGGCTAAAGCTCCTTCAGAGCTTTTTTTTTTTAACCTCCTCACTGGCAGAGCACAAAACATAAAAAAGTCCTTAACTTAGTGTAAACACTACTTAGCAATTAAAAAAAAAAATCAGTGTGTTATCAACATTATTCTCACACTGAATCCAACCAACTATAGAGAAGAAATTAACCTGAGCAGAAACCTGGACATTTTTCCTTTGCTTCTTTGCAAAAGAATCATGTAGATAGATCTGCAAAATTTATTTCATGAATTAGTGGTTCTTGTGTTTCAGTATTGCTTCAATGTGGGTTTAGGGCAATGAACATTATCTCAAACTATCCCTGGTGTAGCTCCCAGTGTTTCCTCCACAGACTCCTAATTCAGCTTCTGCCATCTCCTGTTACAAGTTCCACTTGTGCAATTTGTGTTCTATTCCTCAAACATTCCAATATTATTTCTTAATCAGTTTTCCATTTTTACACTGATTTACTCTTTTCCTTACCTGTTAACTTTTTCCTTCTCAAAAGGCCTACCAAGGAGCTATTTTCATTGTATCTCACATAATATATTAAAACAACATCCTTGTAACAAGTTGCTGCTTTAAGAATAAGCCCAAATCTAAACTGGTATCCATTCATTTTTTCAAACCTTACCTGGTCTGAGTAGTGTGCTGGTTTGAAAGCAAAACCAGTGAGACTCCAAGTCAGAAATACAATTTAATAGGAAAAAGTAAAATACATGCAAGTGATACAAAAGAAACAAAAACACTGACAGAGTCAGAATACAACCTGATACCCTGCCAGTTAGGGTGGTGGTAGCTGTCCAGATGAGGTGGTCTTACTGAAGTAGTGATCCTGTAGACAGGTCTGGTAGNGTTATATTAAAGGCAGCCTTTGCTATCAATAACCTCAATGCTGCAGTTACCAACCAGAATAAAAATCTTGTGTGAGGCACTTTCCAGCACCCAGTATACCTACTAATCCCTCACAGAATTCTCTGCCATACCAGTTTACTTACCTGAAGCTGCCTTTTCATGTTCCTGTGTGGTTCGTGGAATCTTTTTCTGCAAAAGTCCCCTGAAAGACCCACTGCACAACCTCCCATTGTTCAAATGTTGACAGAGGAACAGAAACTCTCTTTTCTGTCTTGCCTGAATAGTTGATGTTCTCTACCTCTAACTCAAAGGACAATAAGACTTTTTCAAAGTGCACAACATTATAAATATTGCTTGAAGCATGTTATAACGTTACGCTAGCAATCAGAATTGTTGGTCATAGAGTTGCTGAATATTCTTTTTATCCTCTGTATTTCTCTGACTTTTGAGTTCCTTCTCTATATTCCTGTGTTTGGCTCTGTTACATAAATACTGACTCCCTGCCACAATCAGCTATAATGAGCTGCAATGTTAATCAATATCAGTAAGTTTACAGAGTGCAGGCCACTTCTGTCACCTGCCAGAGCACTTTCATTGAATCTTTGATCTGCTTTTGTGTGTTGTCTTCATATCTGTATTGGACTTCCTGCCCTTAAGGGAAGATACTTTTTGAAGAAACCACGTCTTTCTCCCTTGTACACAACAGTTCCCTGCAACCTTTCCTGCCTGTTCAGTTCCTGTGTCACAGTGGCAATACTGTGCAATGGATACTGTACAGTGGATTTTGTCAGGCTGGCACTGAACAAATCTAACTATGAATTGTTTTTCTTGTTGTTTTCATCTTGTTGGTGATGATTTCAAACTTTGCACTTGAATTTTCATTTTTAATTTTATAATGAGCATTAATTATGTCAGAGCTTAGTTAAATCTCACTTTTCTTCTGAGGTGTGTATACTGTATGTGTATCAGTAATGTTTGGTCTTTACAGATTGAACCACAGCAGTAGGGAGATCACTTCCTAGAGAACTCAGACCTGTGTTTGAACACCACAGTTGAGGTCTTTGCTCTATACTTCATTTCAAAGGAGCAGTCAGATTTTACTGTGATTCATTTACACATTGGATGAAAAATCACTTATAGTTAAATTTTTGGCTTTTGTGCCACTTTCTTTGAGAATTCTTTGATTATAAATTCAAGAACTGACTTGGGAGTTCTTATCTTCATCCTGTATCTTCACTGCAAGAAAGTATGCTAGCCAGATGGAATGGATGGTATCTTTTCCTGCTGTTCAGAGCTTAAGATCACATTCTGACATGGTATTTTAAGACGTGATACTGAGCGTATTTACTCAATCAAAGATATATATCTGTTAAATGAGCCTCAAGAAAGTCTTCCACACCTGAAAACGGAAATTTGCCACAAATGCTATTCCTGATTCATAAAGGAAAAGGAGGGGAGGATATATATGGTCTGTGAGCAGACTTCTCAGTCTTCACAGCCAAATGGAAAATGCACAGGTTGACAGAGGACAAGAGGAAGGCAGTATTGATATAATATGTGATTTAGTCAGCCTGTTGTATGTGCATATACACAGCTGCCTCACAGCCCTTCTGCACTGTCTTTATGCAGGTAGGTGTCAGATGTTAAGTCAGATGCTTCCAGGCAGACCTTTCTCCACACTGATGAATGTTTATTTTACAAAAAGAGTTCTTTTGTATCACTTTCATATGGTTTAACTACATAGAAATTACTGTAATTTTATTTTTGAACTAGTTTGGGAAGTCTTTGTTTAGAAAACTGTTTACTTTTCCTATGCAATGTTCAGCTGTCTTGGCAGTGGTGGAAGGGACTCTGTCAGCATTAAACCACATCCCTAGATAATTTTCTTATAACTCCTAACACCTTAGAATTATTTGGGGTTTACCATATATGTTGTGCATATGGGAACTAATCCAAAGTTGTCATCTACATAGTGCTTTCGCTCAAGACTATAAGTTCTACCTACAAGTTCTACCTATCATTTATTTTTTGGGCCTTGAGAGAGTGTTTTGTTTTGGAGGCTTGTAGCCTTACTGGGGCAACAACTAATTCTAGCATCTTGTCCTGCCATGAGTAGCTGCTTACTAGCCAGCGCCACTTTCTGGTCTCTCTAGCTAGCAGAAGTATTGTCTGATCTCCAGTTTTTGTGGCAATGAGAGGAACATTTCAAAACTGAGGTAACAATGCATTAGCAGTGCAATCCCTGTTGTTATTCATCACACAATAATGCCTTGAGGCATCTGTCAGGCTGAGACTCCCATTGTGCCAGCTGGTAGAGAAACGCAGAATAAGATAACATGTCCACTGTAAGGTAACTACTTAAGCAGGCAGCAAGGACAAAGTTCAGGGGGAAAAAACCAAACCAAACAAAAAAAAAACAAAAACAAAAACAAAAAAAAACCAAGAAAAAAACCCAGTACACAAAAGTATTGTTGTGATTTGTGAATATGAAGTTGATATGCAGGTGGGAGAATGATGTGATCCAGCCCTGTACCTGACTATTCCGTTTCAACTCAAAGGGAATATACCCATATACCCCTACTCACAGGAGAGCCCACGTTTCAGCAGTTTTAGTGTCCCTCACTCTGGGAGTCCACCCTGTCCCAGGCGATCCTAGATGTGTAAAAAGTCCTTGTTTCCAGCCCGCCTGCTGAAGAATCAGTCTGGAGTCTTCGGCTGTTGTTTTCAAGGTTGTTTTATTGTTATCTTATCTATTAGTTTCTTTCTGCCCTGCTGCAAGCTGCCCCAGCAAGAGAGTTTGGATCCCTCTGCCTGCCCATGAGCCTGAGCTGTCCTTTTATACTATCAACTACGTAATTAATGTTTTCTGCTAATTTCCAATCTGTGACCCTTACATTACATTGTCCAGTTTTCTGACAAACCAATCCAGAAATGCCACCCTGGCTCAAGGATGGATGGCAAGAAGGAGAAGAAGAAATAACATACCACATGTAAAAATCCTCCATCTTGTCCCTCAGACCCCCCTGTACATGTCTCAAAACTTTTTTCTTTTAATCTATAATTACTACAATTTAACTACTTAAACTTGGTGACTTGCAGTTCTTCATATAAAGTTGGTAATTTGTCCCATGGATAAAATCAAAGCCACAGGCACTCTCGGTGGCAAACCAAGGCCTCTGACCCTCCTGCCAGGGCTAAAAAGCCTCCTAGCCAGGGTTTGAGTCATTCAGGAATGTCATAGGAGCCCCCTGGGTTCTAACAACTCACCTCTGCAGTTCAGCAGAGAGCCAGGAACAAGATCCTTCTCTCTTGATTCTCCAGGTTTTCACCTGAACTGCTGGGGCACAATATGATATTGATAACTTTTTTTTTTTTTTCCTATTGAAAAAAAGAATGAGCATTCCTTTCTAATTAAAAATTTGATGTTTATGACTTTACTGGTTTACACGTTCATGTCACATGTTGGAATTTTTAAACAGCCTGAAGCTGACAACAAATGCCCAAGTTTAATTCAAAGACTACAGAAAAGACTTTTGTTAATTATGTCAGGATCATTTCTCTATCACAAATGGCATAGTTACACTCATTTTTGAGAGAATCTCTAACATTTTTAGATTTACATTTTTAGACTAATAGTGTGGAATAATCATCTTGCGGTGGTAATGGGGTTTTTCAGTTTATTGAGCCTTTTGTGGCCATTGGAACTTCGAAGTTGTTCTCTTTCTTTTATTCAGGGGAGCTATGAGTATTTACATTTTAAAACACACTGACCATGATAATTGCAGGAACTGTTTGTTTATGTGGAATTAAGCATGTCCATAATCATTGCTTGGATAAGCTTAATTTAGTTAATGACAATGTTCCAGAAAATAACAATTTATTTTTGGTCCCTTAGCAATTAGATTATAATTCATAAAAGTGATGGTAGATCATATTGTTAGTCTAATTCCTAAGNACAATATATAAATTTCCCAACTGGTGTTTTTCTGTTCATAAAATCTGTCCATTTCTGGTTCCTGGAAATGCAAGAAATTCAGTGTTTTGGTTCACTGGAGTTTTCATTAAATTTTGTCTAGTTTTTAGACTACACCCTTCCCTTCCCATTGTGTATAAGAGAAGCTAAAGGAAAGCCATTGCCTTGAGTGGTCAGATCTCGTACTACTGAAACTACTTCAGAAACTACTGAGTCTTCCTATCTTCATGTGCATTGTATGTACATATAGTTGACTAACTAAAAAAACTACTAAGATATCCTTATGGAAGAAGGAAATCATTCATTTGGAAAGTTAAAAATTTCTGTGATCAGCTTTGGGTTTGAAATTTTGTTGATACTTGAAAGAAGTTGTTTTTTTGGACCATCCTCTGCTCCCTATATATTTCCAGTAGAAACCTGCTTTCATCCATGTCCATTTGGATACATGAGGTACAATATTTAATGTATTTTATATGTATCAGTTGAGTCATGTATCTATATCCTGAAGAGGATGAAAACATTTTGAAATCTGTTTTATATTAAATACAGTTGTTGAAATATTTTTAAAGTCTAGTTTGTGTTTACATATATAACCACTACTTAGATATTTAGGAGGTGGAGTTGGGCAACTGATGAACTGATAGACCTAGAGACAGGACAAGACACTAGTTTAGTAGCATAGATGCACCAAAATCCAACTGTATGATAAGGCTAAAAATACACTGTTTCTCTGTTACCACATGTTAGTACACCTTTGGGCAGTAGTGAAGGAGAAAGGAAAAGGGATAAGATTTATGTTTTGGACTGCAATTATGCAATTCTTTCACCAGGCTCTGAAAAGTAATATAGGAAGTACCAAACAGATGACTTTCAGCTGTTCTATAAACCAGCAAGTATGCAGATTTTTCCTTAAGTCTATACCTTAACAGCAGCCACAGTCAGCTTACAAAGACACCAGTTCCGCTGGTGCAAGGTTCCTTTGGCTTGATTCTGCAACTACTGTATTCACTCTTTAAATTGTAAGATTCTTTCCTACTTGAATTTTAATTCTAGTATTGATTTTAATATCTAGTAGGATATTCTCTTTTGTATGCCCTGTGCATTGGAAGAGTCAGTATGGCCAAAACACCTAGAAGAAAAATAGAGGAATTGACAGCAAAGTACCACATGAAATAAGACAGGATATATTTCATAACATAACACTCTACAGTAGCGGCAAAACAGCATTACTACAAGAAAACAGTATTGCATATATATTTTTAAGATTATTATCTCCAGCAATACCAGTACTCTATAAAGCAGTTGGTAGATTTAGTAGAATAATATTAATTCAAAGTGTTGCAAGCACTTTTAGTTGTTATAAAATAATTCTACAGCCATGTAATTCTATAAGATTATCACTGGTTTTCTTTTAGGTGCTTCTTAGGCCTTTGAAATTCATGTATATCGTTCATGGGTTCAGTTATTTGCACATCCTACTCCACTTTACACGTCTGCTCTACTCTACATTCTTTGCTTTCCATGTGTGAAAGCCCATAAATGTCACTTGGGACTACAGAAGTACAAGGGTAAGAGGTATTTGACCTCACAGTCTGTGAGCTCCTCAAAGGAAACTCCTCTTTTATGCAGCTGAAAAGAATTGTGAACAAACCAATGTTAGGTATCAGTGGGGCAACAGTTGCAACCTGCAACATTCAGAAATTTCAAACACTGGAAAAACAAATCCTTTCTCTATATGGAAACACAGCTTTTCTTTCTGGAAGAAGAAGCAGACACCCTCTTCTGAAGAAGCCAAAGCCTCTTCTGAAGATATCTGAAGAGTTTATGTGGCTTGCTAGCCACTGAGGTGAATTGCCAACAGAAACATTTTGCACTTAAACCCATAACAAATGAAATGTTGCTGCAGGCAACAGCTATTCTCAGCACTTGAAAAAAAGAAACTCTGGCAAATAACCATGTATCAAAATAGATTCTGAAGTAAGAAAATGCTTTCTTTTCACCACCTACTGAAATGTCTTATTTTAGATTGTGCCAAAACTGAGGGTAGATGATATTCCCATTAATTCTGACAATTTCTTGGGAAAATCTGGGAAGACCTCTCCCCCTACATCATTCATATGGAGAACATACTCCAGTTAACTTAACTGGCTGTCATATGTCAGTCCTATTCCACTGATAAATAGCTCACAGTACATGTGTACAGATTAGTGTCCTTCAGTTTATTATGGCCTGGAAAGTGACCACAGGAACTTCTAACTCAGTGTGCAAGATACATTTATTATTAGAAAGGGTTAAACAGATTGTTGTTATTGCTACTAACAGAACGAAGAATATTGTCTAAAAGCAAACTAAACCACCATTAGTGCTTACAGTGAGGCTCAGGATGCATCCTTTTATAAAATCAGAGAATATCACCAGCAGATGGAGCACAGTAGGGGAACAATGTGCCTCTGATCCATCAGGATGTCATCTAGGGAGGAAAAATATTTCTTATGTAATAGCTGTTTAAATTTGTTAAGGACGTTACTTGAAAGGGAGGAAACACGCTTAAAATAGCTTTATAAAATAATAAGGGGTTAGAATTGTTTTTTTATTTTAGAATAGCACAATATTAAGTGGATATTTGAGTAATGTGTTTGCTAACATAATATGTTTTACATGCACTGAGCTATTTCCATTGACTGCAGATCTCAGAGCATCAGAATGGTTGTTTTCCTGCTTCTTCCACAAAATCTGCTTCATTCTGCTGACATGCTTCATAACATTCCTCTATTATTTGCCTCTATCCTGTTTGGAGCCTGAGGGTTTCCTCCTTCATAATCACTCTCTTTAAGCTTCTGCCTGGATTTGCTTTCTTCAAAGACAGGTTCTCTGAGCCTTCCTTTTCCTGAATTTTTAATTTATTCCCTCAGAAATAAGTTTCAATAATGTCATGCTGGAAAGGAAACTACTCTTCAGATTTAGAAAGCATGGCACTATCTGGCTTTCATGTTTTCATTTTGGATGTGGAAGTATATCCAGGTCAACATAGAGTTTTGCATGAATTTGTTGGGGAAGCTATTTTCTTATATTTTCCTTCTGCATATAGGACTGATATTTTGTGTATACATTTCTACATATCTCTGAAGTGCTTTCCAGTTGAGACATGAGTGGAAGGCCTAGTATTTTAAACAATTTTCTGTGTTTAGCTGACATAATTAGGGGTTCTACAGTTCAAATAGCAGAAATCTGTTTTTAAGGTGATGAACATGGAAATACAGTTATCAACAATCCTGTTGATGCAGGACTTACATGGTTAGTTCAGAGAAGATCTAGTTCAGGGACAGGTGTTCTTCCAGGGGCTGAAGATGATCTGTTTTCTCATTGCATCTCTCAAGGCCTTAGTACTTCCTATCTCAACAGCACAGAAAAGTCAGTCAAGAATACCATAGAAGGCTGTGCTCAGCATTTCAGTTTTACATTCTTTTAATTAAACCTTTGTTTATAACTTCCTTTATTTTTTGTTTAAGATAGGGAGAGAAAACCAGTTAATTAAATCCACTCTATTTTGAAATACATTGTCCATGGTCCTACAGACAAAAAAAAAAAATCCTACTGTAGGACACAAAACATTTCCTGTGATACTGCAGGGATCACAGAGACTTGCAGTCCAAGAACTTCTGACAAGAGATGAAAATTGAAAACTGCAAATATTCATCTTAGCCTCATCCTCCAGCTACCAGAGTGACATTGATCAGAGAAGGAAAATTCCCTTTCATTTACTGTTTTTTCACTCCATCTGTCATTACAATATGAGAAAAATTATGGTGAATTTATTGTGTGCTTAAGATCTTCTCTGCTGACCTGTTCACAGATGGGAAACTGGGAACTGGAGCACTTGCAGTCTTACCTGTGGGGTTGGTTTGCAGACACGAGATGTCTTCTGTTCTCATCTACTATCAAGAGAGACCAATGAGACTGTGATTTTGGCAGATGAGCTGTGCTCTAAACCCAAGCCATCCCTCGTGCAAGCCTGTAATCGCTTTGACTGCCCACCCTCCTGGTATCCTACAGAATGGCAAGAGGTAAGAATTTATGTTTAACCTCATTTTACGATGGCTCAAAATCCTCATTGTACACATTTCAGTGGTCAGAGGGCTGGAGCACCTCTCCTATGAAGACAGGCTGGGGAGCTGCAGTAGAGAAGGCTCCAGGGAGACCATGGAGCACCATTACAGTTCATCAAGTGTGCCCACAAGAAAGATGAAGATGGACTTTTGACATGGGCATGTAGCAGTGGGGCAAAGAGTAATGACTTGAAACCAAAAGAGGGTAGATTTAGTTTAGATTTTAGGAAATTTTTTTTTTAGTGTGAGGGTAGTGAGGCACTGAAACAAGTTGCCTGGGGGAGATGTGGACGCCCCATTCCTGAAAGTGTTCAAGGCCAGCTTGGATGTAGCTTTAAGCAACCTGGTCTAATGGAAGCTGTCCCTGGCCAGAGCAGGAGAAGAGGAGGGGATAGGTGGAACTAGAACTTTTACATTCCTTCCAACACAAAATATGCTATGTTTCTATGGTTTTGCTTTAGTCCATCAAAAGGAATCATTAATCATTTTGATAAGCCATTAAAAAACTTCAAAGTACTCCTAAAAATGCATCAATATCTGCAGAGGTAAATAATAACTTCTAATTAAAAGTTCTTGGAAAATCTTAACAGCTGGGTATAGATTTTAAACAAAAATATGTGGAATATATTGGTCAGCTGCAGTGAGTGGACTTCGGTGAACTATGTCAAAGAGTCGTTAAAGCATTTTAAGTATTTCATATATTCTCAAATAATAATTTAGTTCAGTACAAGAAACATTCCTCATGCTTCAGGTTAAGAAATGTGTGTTAAACACATTCCTTTGGGATATGGATGCATTATTACCTAATATTAAAAATTCCTGTCTTCACAGTGGGTCTGTACAAGGCTTTCCATCTTTAGAAAGCATCCTGAGTTCACACTTTTGGTAGCTGGTATCTCCTCTGGGCTGAGAGAGAATCTGTGCTATGATTTATTGCTACAGGTCAACATTGGTCCTATTGTAGCTTTTCTGCCTTACTTTCACAGACCTTTTAGGCTGGACATGGAGTATTTCCTGTGCTTACCTTTCACCAGAGGAAAACAGCATAAAGAATATGCTTCTCTACCTACTGTCTTATCCTTCTATTCAGATGAGTACTGTGCCAGAAAAAAAAAAAAAAA
>VXBU01012220.1:29349-79431 GCA_013400315.1 Bombycilla garrulus
AAAAAAAAAAAACCACACACCCAAACCAAAACAAAAAAAAATAATAAGAAAAACTTCTAATGCATCAAAATCAATTTCCATTCTCTCATTTTTTAGGGATGTCCGTGTTCCTTCTTTGCAACACCACTATCTTTACAGATATTTCCACCCTGCAGGAAAGCCGGACCTTGCAGCTCAGTCTCACACAGGTTTCCCATCTGAAAACCTGCACCATAAGACTTGTGCATTACACTTATGGATTATTACAGCTGTTAGCTTCTGAGATGTGGAAAGAAAAAAAAGAAAATTTGGAAAGCATATGAGTGGCTGAGACAACTTCTGGAGGTGGCCTCCAGTCATGCAACAAAACTGCTGTAGATCCCTTGAGCAGAAGCAAATTTCAAGAAGGATTTCTTTCCTCACATTAAGGGACCCACAGCACCTCCCCTCTCCCCAGGCTCCTGAGAGGATTCCCCCACACAGGGAGATGAAGGACCCTTCAGGAAGGTGCCTTCCTCACTCTAGGGAAGGTCCTTTAAAGCTTAACCTATATGAAAGCATGAAATCTGTTCTCCACACAGCCTTATTTCAATACATTTCTTTGGCCCCAGCAGTGGAGTTTGTGGTGCTTTTTAGAACACTTACACTGGTTTAATACAAACACACACAAAAAAAAAAAAATAAAAAATAGCAGATTTAAAAAGTAATTACCAATGTTTTCTTTTTCAAGCCTTTTATGCTTGTAAGGAGAGATTGTCTGAATTAAAGGCCATTCAAAGCCCCAGTGTTCCTGGCAGATAAACACCAATAATTTTCAGTGTTGCAACATTACAAACAATTTTTAGAACATCTCTTTACATATTCTAGACAATTAATTTTTAAATATTTCTGTGTCTTAACTAAATACATTAGCATCTTAATAATTTTCAGTGGTGCACTTCTGGAGCAGAGTTTAAGCTTTCATTTTACAAGGCCCTATAAATATCTGTTCTACATACCTGAAATGGGAGACATTCATTAGTAAACCTTCATCCACCTGTGTTTTATTACTAAGTGCTATAGTCTCAGTTCCAACATTCTTTATTTGCCCTGGAGTGCTGGCTTTATTCTGAAGATAATCAGAACAATGACTCTAAAACAAAGTCAGCATGGCAAAACTGGTAATATTTTCTTATATTTTTCTATCTATTTTTAATCCGTACCATAAAATGTCTCTTCTAAATCTTCAGGTGTCAGGCCTTAAAAAAGGCGAAGAAACCTTATGGGGAAAAAAGTGTTTACTCTTTTTGCAGGTGCTTTATCTTACTGTGGAGTCTTAGCAGATAATTAATTTTTGAAAGAAAGGAGAAACCTGTATTGTTGTAAACCTTGCGTAGAGTGCAGTGTAAAATTAAACCACCTGGGAGACCATCAAAAGGCACCTGAGGGTCCTGGTCAGTGGTAAGTTGAACATGGGTCGCAGTGCCCTGGCAGCCAGGAGGGCCAACCCTGTCCTGGGGGGCATCAGGCACAGCATCACCAGCCGGGCAAGGGAGAGGATTGACCTGCTCTGCTCTGAGCTGGGGCAGCCTTTCCTGGTTTGGATGTCCCAATATAAGAAGGACACTAAACTGTTAGAGAGTGTCCAAAGAAGGGTCACAAAGATGGTGAAGGGCCTTAAGGGGAAGCTGTAGGAGGAGTGCCTGAGGTCACTTGGTCTGTTCAGCCTGGAGGAGACTAAGGGGAGACCTCATCACAGTCTACAATTGCCTTGTGAGGAGATGATGAGGAGCAGGCCCTGATCTCTTCTCTGTGCTGACCAGTGACAGGACCCAAGGAAGTGGCCTGAAGCTGTGTCAGGGGAGGTTTAGGTCACACATCAAGAAAAGATTCCTCATCCAGGGGGTGGCTGGGCACTTGAACAGCTCCCCAGGGCAGTGGTCACAGCACCAGTCTGACACAGTTCAAGAAGCATTTGGACAGTGCTCTCAGGCACATGCTGTGACTCTTGGGGCGTCCTGTGCGGGAACAACACTATGTAAGTGAATAAAGTGCAAGAAGCAAGAAAAGATGTGTTTTGTCTTATCTCTGGTAGAGTTGAAAGGACAAAGAGACTTCCTGAGATTTGGCTGATTGACAGTAGGAACATACTTTGTGATATTCGTAGTGTATAACTCCTTTTGTATCTTGTATATGATAAAAGTCCTTAGGCAATGTTGGAATAATACTTTTCATCATATTTTTCTTCCTCCTCAGGAATGAATTTTCCTCAAATGAGAGGCTGATAGACATTTTCTTCTGTTGAAAACTAATGTTTTTCTTGCCTAATTTTTTGAAAGCCTTTAAGCTTTGTAAAATTCTAAGTAGGACAAAACCTAATTTTGTACATTAAAAGAAACCAAATATTAAAATGCCTTTCTACACTTCCTTTCTGGTTTTCAAACAAATAATGTATCTTAAGTATTCAGGCTAGCATTAAAGTTCTTCCAGCTCTTTATCTAAGAGAGAAGGGCCTTTCATGACTATTGGATTTTTAAAAATACTCCCTTTTTAACTGCTTAAGTATATTTTTCAATATTTCTCCATATTATTGTCTGCTTCTCTTGAAAAATTGCCACGTCACAAACTATAAGCAACTCCTGGTCATGTCAGTGTAAAGCAAGCTCCCCCTTTTCTTTGCTAGAAAAAAGGAGAAAAGGAGTTGAGCTGGCTGAACTGAGCAGAACTGGGAGTCTGTTTCCAGACTCAGGAAAAGGATCCTCGTGTAAAAGGGCTGGAGCAATTGGATTTACAAAAAATGCTCAGGAAAGCTACTAATTTGGTTACTCAAAATTTCCTGCCCTGCTTGACTAGAAAAATGGATACAGAGAGGGATATTTACATTCAAGACAGAGAAGAGGTGTGTTCTCTGGATATTAATCATCTCAATTTACTTATCCACTGCTGAACAAGACTTTTACACTCTTTCTGACACTATTAGTGTCAGTGCTCAGACAGAAATATCAGTATTTAGATTCTCCACATCACATGGAAGTATCTCGTTTTCCAGGTGGAGAGGACAAATTTCCTACCTCCTTACTGCAATGCTGATTCACTGTTTCCCATGTCTTTTGAACCAATACCTTGAAACAGAGCACTTCAGTTTTTCTAAATATTAGCGAACTAAGCTCCTTCCCTTTTCCAAAATATTTTTTGACATTTTTAAAAGCAATCTACTTTGAGGTCTCTGAATTTTTTTTTCATGTTTTCTATTTGGCCAAGACCAAGTGTTGATTTCTCCCCTAATTCACAAGTAATTTTTGCAGCAAGCAGGATGGTGCAAGTGTGAAATAAAGTGGCTGTCTCTCTTTTCTGACAGTGTTCACAGACTTGTGGTGGTGGCGTCCAGAAGCGAGATACACTTTGTAAGCAGCGCCTGGCAGATGGAAGCTTAGTAGAGCTGCCAGAAACCTTCTGCTCCATGCCAAGGACCGTTACACAACAAGCCTGCCAAAATGAGGATTGTCCCAATGAGTGGCTTCTCTCTGACTGGACAGAGGTGCGCTATTTATATGCAGGAGTATTGTACAGACCTTGGAGATGAGGTTCCTAAGCCGGTTGGGATAGAGGAGACAAATAACATCGGACTTCACAAAACATGTTATACCCAGTGTTGTCCTGTAATCTGTCGTTGTCATCCTGGTTGAGGATGTTATCACTAGCTCCACGTTCCTCTTTGGTGTCCACTTCCACAGATGTGCTTTAGCCATCTGTACAGACTATTAAGACCCTTCTGGTAAATAGAAGTCACACTCAAAACAATAAATCTCTGCCTCTGTCCATGCCTATGCTTACGATTTCATCCCATCAAAGAAGAGTAATCTTTATTACCCTAGGCTATGTGCTCTGTTGCCAAAACCTAGCTGTTCTGATATCAATAGCCCTTCCTTCTTGAGGCCACTCCAGTCCTTTCCTGCGATAAAGAGAATAGAAAAGAAGAAGAGGGGAGGGAACAGAAGAAGAGGGAAATGGAGAGGGGAAGGGGAAGGGAGGAGAAATATTATAAAAATATAATTTTACTTTGTAAGGTCAAAGCAAAGGCAAAGGTTCATGCCAGTAAGCATGAAAATCATTCCACATCTTGCAGTCTCTGCCACCACTCTTCCAGTTATATTTCATGGAAGGTAGTGGAAATTGTCATGTGCCAATTGTAAAAGAACTGCTAATTACTCTAGGGAGCTGTCCCAGCTGCACCCTTCTTATGGGGTCTGTCTGGGCATTTTACTCAAATTAGTGGATATTTTCACAAAATCTTCTACCAGGAGACACATAGCCATTCTGGTATTGAAGATGGTAATTACAATGCTCTGCCCATCTTCTAGATCTTTTTACAAACTGCTGCTTGGGTTCCAGTGCAAAGGCACTCCCTGTATTTCATTTTCCACATTTCATATAATATGAAACTGAATAGTCATGATGAAGTCCGTCAAACAAGGTCCACCTGTGCTACAAGCACTGCAGTCTGGTATTAGAGGGCTTATACTACTCTCTGTAAGTCACGTGTAGTAACTACAAGGCTGAGGTAATTAACTGGTGACTAAAATATTCATCCCTTTATTATTCCTAGATAGACTTGCAACAGCAAAGCTTAAAGATTAGGTTTAGGCCAGATTTTAACATGCTGGAATGGTCTGCAGCTGTGATCTGCAACTCCATGAGGTCTGTTTTTGGACATGAGCCAGAGTTTTTCCAGCCAGCAGACGCAGGCATATGGATGCAAAGTTCAAAGTCTGGCTTTGAATTGTAGCACAGTATCATTAAAACAAGGGACATAATCTGACAGAAAAGAAGCGGTAATGGGAGCATGTAAAGAATCTAAGTCTTACAGGACAGAAAATAACAAGTATTTAATCTCCTTCATTCTGCTGCTACATTTTGAAAACTGTAACTGTTCTGTCCTGTGGTGTGTGTATGCAATGTGGATATGGGAGTTGATAAAGGAGTGTGTGATAAGGAGCACCTTTCTTGTTTCTCCTAATGTTTCTCATCCTGTTCCTAGTGTTCAGTGAGCTGTGGAGAAGGCACGCAGAGTCGAAATGCTATTTGCAGAAAGGTGCTGAAAACTGGGGCCTTTGTTATCATCAATTCTTCACTCTGCCTCCCTTTAGCATTCTCATCCTTGATCAGGCCCTGTTCACTAGGCCCCTGTGCAAGTAAGTGGAAAAGGTGTTTGGCAGTGTCTGGGGAAAAGGGATTGGAAGTCCTTCACTAAGAAATCCATGTCATTTCCTGCTTCACAGCCTTCTTTCATGCTAGCATTATTCAGTCTTGTGGAGTGGGTTTTTCTGTCTGTGAACAAATAAAGCCAGTGGAGGAGCACTACAGATTTCACTAACAGAGCTGGATGTGAGCCAGTGTGCTAGAAGGGAACTACTAGCGTCTGGAAGAGCTAGCTCAAAATCTAGATCTGAATTTCACAGCTGGAACGTAGAGACTCAGAGATACAGCACAGCAGCCTGAGGGCTGGAGCAAATAAACTGTCTGCTAGAACAGCTGCAAGGAAAATGGTTGGTAAGGGATTTTGCTGACAATCATTTAGAAACTTATTTCATTATGCCACTCCAAATCCTCTATGGCCTGAGATTTCTTGTGAACCATGAAACACAAGTTACATGTATTTCATGTTGGTAGTTCATGCATTTATTTTTGCCCATCACAAGTCCCTCTGTATACTGTTCCCTAGTTTGCAGTAAGCCAGCTGGATATGTGGAAGACAGCCTAGCGTCAGTTTGACTCTGAAACTGCTGAATGTTGAGTAGGTAGGGAAAAAAGCAGATGTGACTTTTTAGTACTAAAGCTTGGACCAAATGTTGCATGGTATTTACTAATAATATGCCTATGTAGCCTAATTTAGTGCTTCGTGGTAAAGGCCTCTTACACAGAGATCAGAAAACTGGAAGGACACACTGAGCTAGTGCATTTTAACAGTATTTACCATGTATTTAATCCTAGCCCAGAGAGTTTTGTTCTGTTCAACAATACTCCTTGAGGTAGCAAGACTTCCATTCTTCCTTACTGTTGTGAGCTGCAAGATCATGTTGTATTTGAAGGTTTAGATGGTAAACACTTTTCTATCCAGTGCATTTCTTAAATAACAATCTTTGTTTAAGTAATTTAACGAGAACTATGCTTCTACTCAAGTTTTCTCTCTCCCATAAGTTTTTTGTCCCTAGCCATTTCGCTTCTGCATGTACTCTAGGCTACTTTTGCATTCCTGAAGTCTGTCTTGTTATTCCTCTTATTTTGATTGGTCTAGTTTAATGTCCAGCAACTGGTGGCCAGTTTCTCCCATTACTGTCTAATGGATCAAATGCTGCCCACAGCAATGCAAACTACTTTTTTGTTTAATGGTATCACATACTAATTATATAATGGTATTTCAGGACACAACAGACCAGCTCACAAGCAAAGCCCCTATATTATGGCTGTAAAGCAAGTGTACATCCAGACAAGGAAGCAGAAGAAACTGCAGTTCATTGTGGGTGGATATGCCTACCTGCTGCCCAAAACTTCTGTTATCCTCCGTTGCCCTACCAGGAGGTTCCGGAAATCAATGATCGCTTGGGAGAAGGATGACAAGAGGCTTGTCAGTTCAGCTCACATCACCATTTCACCCTACGGGTACATGAAAATCCATCATCTGAAGCCTTCAGACACTGGGACATACACCTGCACAGCAGGGCCAGCCCAAGAGCATTTCATAATTAGACTGATTGGAAGCAACAAGAAGATCATTGCTGGGCAGCCAGCTAGTATTAGAGAGAAAGAAGTAATGAGAAAGGCCACCTTAAATGATGCCTTGCAAACAGAGGATAAACATCTCAGTGGGATTTTCTTCAACGGTAGCAACGCTGAAAAGCGGGGGCACCTTGCCAACCCCAGCAGATGGTATGACAATATTGTCTCAAGGTTGCTACAACTCAGGGGCTGGCCAGGGGAATATTTGCAGTCCTGGGAAGCCCAAGAGTCCATGGACAGAAACACATCCTCAGAAGAGGACCAGAGCCAGGAGCATAGCATGCCGTTTACTGTGGTCACAGAGCAGAAACGCTTGGATGATATCATAAGGAATTTGTCACAACAGCCTGAGGAGCTTAAAGACATCTACACTGAGCATCTTATTGTGCAGCTGGCTCATGAGGTTTTCAAGAGCTACTTGGAGCACCAGGAATTTGTCCTCAAAGCATCAAGGCAAAAAGTTGATTCAGCGTCAGTGGAGTACCCTTTCCACAGACGTGTTTCTGGATTTACCAGCTCCCTGAGGACATCATCTGCCGAAACATTTATTCCCACATCTGTAGACCTGGCAAATGGCTTGAACAGGCCTCAGCAAAAGCCTGCCATCCTCCGAAAGATTTCAGCAGCACAACAGCTTTCTGCTTCAGAGGTTGTCACCCACCTGGGACAGACAGTGGTCCTAGCAACTGGCACACTGAGCGTGCTGCTTCACTGTGAAGCCGTGGGAAACCCAAAGCCCACCATCAGCTGGGCTAAGAATGGAGAGGAAGTGAAATACAATGATAGGTAAAGCATGTTATTTAACTTTTTCAGAAAATATTTGATATTTTGATTCTTCACTTTCCATGTTTTACTGCCTGTTAGACCCATGGACAAAACCATTTTTTGCTGTAGTCTGATTTCATAACAGAAGGAAGGACAAGTGCATGTGAAGTGGTAAATGGGGTAAACAGAGCACTGTAACTCTTCAGCAAGTTCTGGCTGGTGGGTCAGATTGGTGGGGCAGACAGGGACCTTACTTCTGTTTGAATAAGCAAAAAAGAAGGGATTGTAAAGTACAAAAGGACGTAAGTGCCTAATACAGTCAACAGAGCACTCCGCATCCAGAGACTGGGAGCCTTAATTTATTTTCCCATGTGAAGGCGGAGATTTTTGCTATGAAGATTGATATTGAGATGTGAAAACTGGTCATTGGTTGTTACTATTATCCTCTGTTGGAGCTGAAAGTGCATGTCTGCTAGTGCTCCAGGAGGGCTAAGAAAAGATAGAGGAGATGGGGCTTCAGCCTTCCACATATGCATTAAACTGTCCAGGATAAGCCTCAAAGGACATTACAGTCACCACTTACTACATATCCTCTTACAAAGGCTGTAAACTGTGGAACCACACTTCATGGCTGTTTGCAACTTTGCTGTCATATCAACAGACCAATCATTTAGCATTTGTCTTCTCATGTGAATTGGTGAATCCTCATCCGTTTAAACTTCAGAATGTTGGTCCTAGGTGTAACCTGGGAAGAAGCTGAGGTAACAAAATGTTTTTATCAGTATACCACAAAAATTATTCTGTTTTTCCTTCAGGTAGCCTTTACTTCCTGATCACTCTATATTACTCATTTGTGTGGAGGAGCACACAGAGAGAGGTTATTTTCAGTAAAAGTTATATGTTTAACTGTGTTGATAACATACATTCTTCTCATATGTATGCTTGGGATTTTATATTTTGATTCTGTTCAGTGAGAAATCAATATATAAGAGCAGGAAAAGACTGCAGTAGGTGGTAGTAGTGAGCANTTATTTTCACTATTGAATCAATGAAATTGATTTCTATAATTAGAAATTTCTATAATTATAATTCTATAAATAGAATTGCTTTCTATAATTATCTGAGTTTCCTGGTTCTTGCTTCTCTGTCTGAAGGCTAGTAAGTATATTTAATTTAACACACACACAAAAAGAAAGGTAACATTTGAAGGGGTAGAGGTCACTGAGAACAAGAATGTATCTCTGCAGTCATAATCACCACTTCAACATACAGAATCCCTTCATTTGGACATATTCCTGTGAAAATGTCTGTAGATTACCCCCCCAAAAAAGTTTCATATATAAATTTTCTTTTGTGGCTATATCCCATTAGAATTGGGCCATTAAGTTGGGGTTTCTCCTCTACTTGAAATGACTGTAACTTCTGTGGTATGCATGAAAGGGAAGAGATGTTACATAAAGGTCACATGACAAATGCTAGACCCCACAGTCATGAGAAACTGACAAATTTATTTCACACCCTACAAGCTGTCATGGTATCACAGCAAGTAGATTAATTTAGCTGAAATAAAAGACACTTATATGATTCCTGAAATTTTAGTTCATATTTTTTTAGATATATGATTTAATGATTCCTTTTCAATCTTTTTTTTTTCCATTCAGTTTGGCTGAAATAGCCTTAAATATTGTGGGTTTTTTTCTGACTTATTAGTTATTCGTGTGTGTGCTCCAAAATTCCATCAGAAAGTCTCAGGAAAGTATTGTTTCTTTTCCAGTTAGTGGTATAAGTCATTGACAACTCTTCTTTAAATGTTAAGGCAGTTTCCACTTTATGAACTTGCTTCTGTACTCATAATTTATAGTTCCCCCAGGCTGGTATGTGGGGGAAGAAATGGCCATGCTCTGAGCTTCAGATGTAACTCAGCACCTATATCTTTGGAGTTAATGGAGATTTAGAAACTGTGGTGTATTAAAGAATTTGTTTGTGGGTTTTTGGGTTTTTTTTCTGGGTTCTTTAAGAGCAGTATTCTGGTTTTGGCTCAGAATGTTCCTGCTGCCTGTCAGTCAGCTGAGTCAATGGAAGCTGCCGTTTAAGCAGTCTTACAGTGTACTGCTGTAAACTGCAAGGCCACAGATGTAAATGTGGTGGTGTCTGGTATGCCTGAAGTGTCCTTCAGCTCTGCAATTTGTTTTCTTTCTACTTTGCCAGCCACTGAATGGAGAAGAGGATTTTCCAGCCCCACTCTGTCTTAATGGGAATAAGAAAATAAATAGTGGTGGGCTTTCCTGTATCAAAGAGGGACACTTCTGCTGAGAATGGCAGGAGAGTAGTGCTAAACTTCTTCTGCTGAATATCCTGAGATTTCAGAAGTACTTAATTGGCATTGCAATTCTTAGAGTATAGGCTGCTGGTTTTAGGTTGGGTGACATCCACCTGCCTTTATCGCAGTGATATTCACAAACCACTGAGATAAAGGCATTCACTTTCACACATTGTGGATTTTGTCTGAGTCAGTGATGCCCAGGAACGATAGGTGACGTATGGCTCTATTCTCATTGCCCCCCTCCATGAGCTGTTTCATCCGCCTAAAAGTGTCACTCCTACTGCATGGCTACCCTTGCAAAAATTAATTTTCTTTAGATTTAGTCTAGGTACAGTCACAAAAACATACAAGACAGGCCCCCAAAAAGTGCTTCTTTTCAATTACTCAATAGAATGAAAACATATGACAAATAGCTACAACAGTTGAAAATATCTGGGGTTCCAGTAAAAGATCCCCAACACTAACTCCATAAGTGGTATGGAGTTAGGTGTTTGTGAGGTGTTCGTTAGTTGTTTGTCTAATTTAGTCATTGATACATGTCCTGCAAAATGTGTTTTTGTCTTGAGGCAATGCAGTGTGGAGCAACTGAGATGAGACTGATTAAATATTAAGCTGTATTATTTTCAGTCCATAAATGAGATTCTGAAGACATGCTGGTGACATAAAAAATTGCTACAGCTGGTTGAGTTTTTTTCCACTCCTTACAAGCAACTCTATACCTAACAAAAAAAGCAGTCTATGAGCGAATTGGGAATTCAGCCAAAATAATTCTATACAATGTGGAATAATAAAGGATCTGCTTTCAAGAAAAGCAGCTATGCTAAATTGTGATATGCAGATAACAGAATTATTGAAAATGACATTATGTTTGTTTCTGGAAAAGGATATTAAAACTTGGGCTGAGAGGATGGGAGGATGGAGCTGTGTTGGAATTTGTTTTTTTGTATAAAGGCAAGTAGCTACCTAGACTATTTCTATTTCTAAAAATATTCGTCCTGGATCTTGAGGTGACTTAGCTGACAGAGAGAGGTTTATGTCAGGAGAGGTGACTAACAACACACAGATTATGCATCCTTGTGTTTCATAAGGTGTAATATTAGGCAAGACCTTTCTTCAGCCTGAAGACATCAGGAACATTAATCAAAACTATTTTAGGGGTCTTGTAAGCATTAGTTTGATGTAGACTGGAAGATCTGCCTACATACCATATTTGCAGATATGCAGACAGAGCACACAAAACTTTTAAATGCTACAGGCTGTTATAATTTGGGACAACTTCTGAAGACCTAATGAATTCCACATAATGAGTGAAGCAGTCAGTGTTAAACTAAAAATTTAGGTGTGAGATACTGATGCATGCTAACATTAGTTCTGCAAGTAAAAAAATCTGTTAGTTATTGTCACTATTAGCAGTGGCGATCTAGTCGTCCCTGCTTATGACTAAGAGGTAAGGAAAACATTCTTGACAGCATAAGTGAGAAGGGAATTATTTCAGCCATTGGTGGGTTTTTGGCTGTGCAAGCACAGATGCAATTTTAAAAGTATTAGTGTTTGTTTATTAAATGTGCATTTTTCTAAGCATTTACAAAACTTGTTTAACAACAGGCAGCTTTTTTATTGATAATGACTATTTTTATTATTACTCTCAAAAGGATAAAAAATTACTGTTAAATCTGGAGGTTTTTTTCCTATAATTGATTTTGCTGTGTGGCCCTAATGTGGTTTGTTTGAGAGATCGACCACCCACAGCGTTGTACAAAATCGAGTATTTGTGGCTTTTTGGTCCGTGAGACAACAGTTTTTATTGTGGGGATGGGAGTGTAAAGAAACTCATCAATTCCAGGATCTGTGGGCATACTTTTATTGCATGTGTTTTACAGGCATAAGCCTCCCCCAGTTTCACCCTTGCCACTGTCAATCACAGCCTCAACTAAGATTTTACAAGAAACAGCTGCTGAAAGTTGCTGATGAGAACAATATGATTAGATTTTCTCAACAGTTTCAGCTCAAAAGAAAACTCAGAGAAAGGAGGAGTAATCATGACACACAGGGTGATGAAAATAAGGGTACATAAGCACTGACACAAATTCATGGACCGAATTCTTGCTGAAATAAGTGTATATCAAGACCTTATGAGTTATGCCACTGCAAAATCAGACAGTGAGAAGAAGCAATTCATAAGAGCACTGAGACCATATTAATTCCATTTAAGCACAGGCAGTACATGGTAGGCTCCTCTCACTGGCAGAGGAAAGACACAGTGGGTTCAGCCCAAGGAAGAGCTGAGGACTCCTCTCTATCTTCATTGACTATTAGAGAACAATCAAGACTGCTGAGTTTGTACAAGCCGCCCATCAATAAAGGGTTCTGAACCTATTTCAGGCTTTAACACTGACCTTGTGGTTCACTTCAATTCTTTCTGCATAGCTTCAGCATGTTTCCCTTGCAATAATTTGGCTTTTTCTTACTACTGCTATTCCTAGGTTGCAGAACTGGAAGACAGCAATGCTAGGGAACTCACTCAGCATTATGCAGAGGAGGAGGTTTCACTGGGCAGATGTCCTAATTACTCGGCAATCTTTTTAATACACATTAAGTAGAGAAACTGAGAATGAGACTAAAATTTAATTGAAGTAATCACAACTTATAGTCTCAATGTAAGAATTTAAATTCCTTTGTAGTTTTTAAAATATAACCTAAAGGCCTGATCTATAAAAAATATTACCTAAGCCTGAAAATTTCCAGTAAATAAGTTCATGTTCTCATGGACTAAGAGACTAATACATCTTTCTCTCTGCTTTATGCCAGGTTGCTCCGTCAGCCTGATGACTCCTTGCAGATTCTAGCACCTGTGGAAGCTGATGTGGGTTTCTATGCTTGCAATGCATCCAATGCCCTGGGATCTGACTCTGTCTCCATTGCTGTCACCCTAGCAGGTAATAGTTTAACCTCTGTGATTGCAGGAGGGTCCATGTTACTTGTGTGAGTCTGGACATAAATTGTTTGTAGGGGAAGAGATGGCTGCTAAAGCTGTGTAATGTGTCAACAGAAGTACACTAGTGAAAGCACAGGTGTGAGCTCTGCAAGGCACAGTCCAACTTTTATAGATAGTTCATGAGGTTTATGTGGCTCTGCAAGACCTCAATGCTTTTTCTCACTTGCATCTGACATGCTCTTAAACCAGTGCTTATCCTGGTTTTTTGCAGCCTACAGGGGCAATGCAGTCCAAGCCTCCCAGCTTCTGTGCTTCATTTTAAACTTAACTAACTAGCATTATATTCTTCAAGTATAATAGATTGCATGACTTACTCAGGTGTACATTAGGCAAGCCAGAAAACTTCCTGATAGCTGAATAGCTATCTTTTACAGGATCAAACACTGTATCATATTCAATCACAATCATGGCTGACACAATAGAGGTGCAAATAGAGGTTTTCAAAAAATTAGATTCCATGTTTCTTTTCCTGTAGTAAGAGATCCTAAAGCAGACTAAATATCCTGTGCTGCTTTAGAATTCAATTCCTAAGAAAACTCATCCAGATAAGCTACAATGGAAAAGGGAGTTAGAAATATGAATCGGCTTCCTCAAGATTCCTTAGCAGACACGGTCAGCCAGCTCACAATCGCATCAGAACCAGCAGAAAGGTGGAGCAACAAACATGAATAAAGAGCTGTTGAGAAAGATACGGGAACAGAACAGACAATGACAGCTAATGACTGTGACAAGGCAGAGGGGTTTTACAGAAGGAGGATCCTATTTACCACCAAGGCAAAAGTAAACATGCTAGGAATACTGCAAAACTTAATGATTTTGCAGACTTATCCATTTCACTGCTTCAGCATGTGGAAACACTTGGAGGCTTCCAATGCATAGGCAGAAACCACCAGCTGCCATTGTTTCCATGTATGACTAGAAGAAGGAATAGCTGTCGATAAGCTTTAATTTTTAAAAAGAAGTTTTTACAGCAAACACAAACAAAATTTCAGTTAAGAGAAGCATAAAGAAAATGTAAGAAGGCAACAGTGGGTAACAGTGAAGCTTAGAAGATCAGTAAATCAACTAGAAAGAGACTTTGTCTTGTTCTTTAGCAGAACAGGTGAATCTTCCAGAGCAAAAAAGAAAGATCTGCATCAGAGCTACAAATTGCCTGTAGGCAAAACTGAAGAGACTGATTCTTTTACAAAACTGCTATCAGAAATGCCTTTGCTGAACTCTAGGCAACAGGGTAGCAGTGCTGCTGTTAGGGTAGTGTCATATTTTAGAAGAAGCAACTCCACACTAAATCTCTTATGTTGCACTACCATGAAGTTGAGATTAAGAAGTCATCAGTCAAAACTGCTAATCGTCCACGTTGTTCAGTGAGTGTAAAAGCCATAGTTTTTGTAGAACATGTTGTGGAAACAATTTTGTATGACACTGTAAAAAACAGAGCATTAGGTATACATGTGGCATGGGAAGACTTTTAGCTTTTTGATTATATTTAATTATATAAACTATAATTTAAACTTTTAGGTGAATTAACATTCATGCTTCCCAGACTCAAGCAGAAGTCCTCTTAGGAACTGGTATACTTTTGCATCTCACGTCCAAGGCAAAGAGCTGAACAGCCTAAAAATGAGACTGTAAATATCAAAGTGAGATACTGAACAGTTTTTGAAACAAAAATCTTTTTGGTATAATGGAAGTATTTTCTCCAAAAAACCTGGAAAGCTAAGATCATCTTCAGAGGAATCAAGAGTGGGGGCGGAAGCTTATTTC
Source organism: Bombycilla garrulus (assembly GCA_013400315.1). Taxonomy (NCBI): domain Eukaryota; kingdom Metazoa; phylum Chordata; class Aves; order Passeriformes; family Bombycillidae; genus Bombycilla; species Bombycilla garrulus. The sequence continues at coordinate 43,932 of VXBU01012220.1, forward strand.
TTTGAAGAATTTTCTGATTCATTTAACACATGCATGGAAAAAATGACAGTGGAATATGCTCTGTTTTGTTTTCTCAGTGGTTTCCTACTCATGAACAGCTAAAAGATTTTTAATCTTTTGGTGGTGTTACGGAAACCAATCAGGAAAATAAAAGGCTGAGAGATAGCTGAAGAATTTTTCTTTAGATTTGGCCAAAAAGTATCAAAACTTCTGGAGGTATTTCAACAATAAAATGTAGTGTTTTTCTTAGCTATTCTTGGGCATTAAAATCACCAAAATAAAAAAATGTTAAGTACAAAAAAATTACAGAACGGATATGACAGGAGTTCCAGATGAATGGTATCTTTTAAAAGCCCTGGAAATATAGCTATATGGAAAGATTTCTATTTAAGACTGAATTACGTTTCCAGAATTCTCCATGAGCTAAATGAAATCAAATTATTTTTCTCGCATCCAGCTTTTCTTAGCTGGTCAGCACCAAATTAACATGCTAATAAAAACAGTGATAGACATCAGCCTAAAACTACAGCTTTTGGAGGCAAATGATGACATCTGGTTTTGTATCTCACCATTTATTTTAAAAGCGGGGAAAAATATGTTTATAGATTTTTGGTAAATTATGTGTTTTAAAATGCAACACTGAGTCAAAAACACCCACGTTCCATGCCATTTAAAGCAATTGTATTGTGTTCTGCTACTCCTGCAGCTTCCTGACTGCAGAGCACTTTCTCTGAGACAGGGGAGCACCTTAATTCAGCTCTTGTCAGCTCTGCTGCATTAGTCCCCTCTCTCAAAGCTAGGCTTGGGAGCTTGGAGAGCTTTTTTTTTTTTTTTTTTTTTTTTTCNACCTGTTTTGTAAGCCTTCCTTTACAGTAGCCCTACAAAAGGATTTGCAGAAGGCTTCTTGAGCCATTAATGGTGGATAACTTTGTAAGTAATCCCACAAAAACACAATGGCAGCAAAACGCCTTGATTTGCTGTCACCAGTGTTGAAAGCACACTTTATGGTGGGCAAGGCATCAGTTCAAATAGCGATAAACTCCTTCCCATTGCATAACCTGTTTTGTTTTATCTAAAATGTGTAGTAACAGTGTATGGCGTTGATACAGTTTATATCCTTCATCTTGTCCTGGCCATTACGAGAAAAAATTCTGGTTATGATCTGGTCTTTCCACCCCAGTGTTTCACCTGTAGGTTAAGGAAACCATGACCAGCATGTAGAAACAGCTTGCATGTTGCTCTGAACTTTCTCTGCTGTGCCTGTAGCTATCACTCAGGCTCCTGTGTTTGCTGTTTACCAAAGAGTGGTAGTGCAATTGCAGTGCCAGGCAAGCATCTTGCTGCAGCTCCAGTTGTGCAGGTGTTTATTGATTCAGCTGGTTGTCCCGTATATCCAGATGGCTTTAATGCTATTCTCCCTCTGCTTCAAGTGTGCTTTTTCTTTTTTCAAGACAGCTTTACCCATGGAATTTGGTGACACTGAAATATTATAAAAAGCAGGGGGCCTCACACTTAATTTTCCCTTATTCCCCCATTTGTTGTGTGTACTTTCAATAAGAGTGTTCTAGCCCACTTATTCTATGTGGGCTATGTGCTTGGTATGATAAACTGTGGTGCTTCTTTTATGCAGGAAAACCACTGATAAAGGCATCAAGAGCTACCATGATAAACACTGAATCACCTGCTGTCACTGTTGATATTGGAAGCATGCTGAAAACAATCCAGAAAGCAAATGTTAGCATTAACTGCCAGGTTGCAGGTAAAAAATTATTCTCTCTTGTGCAGGCATCTTTGGCTATAAATTTCTGTATGATTCTTTGCTAAATTGCTCTCTCTAGTTGCAATTGAGTGAAATTGCAAGGTTTTCCTAGGTCTCAGGCAAACTTCATTACTTCCATTAATTCTCATCATCGAACTTTTCCCCCTTTTACCCATATCAAAGAAGACAAGAGTAGTGGCTTAAGAAAACTGGTCCCTAAAAAAAAAAAAAAATTTGAGTCAATGTGACAGGCATCATTGTAAGAGATGCACCATTAAAACGGTGACCGGGGGTTGCCCGCCTTGCCCGGGTGGCCTGCCTGGGTGGCAGTCAGACCCCCGGTACCGCTTTAGATTGCCCGGACAGCGAGGTCCCGGTCTCGGTCCCAGGAGCAGCTCTTGTCCCAGAGACCTGGGGCAGACGCCCTAGCCGCGGACTATCCTGGCAAGCTCAGCCTGAGGCTATCAGGCGGTTCAGCTCTTTAGTGATTTCAGCTCTCAGTGATTCCAGCTCGCAGCTTGCCAGGTAGTCGCTTTGCTAGCTCAGGGGTGAAGAGACGAGAAGAGCCGAGCGGCGCATTCCACGAAGGCTTTATTGGGGGTTCCGAAGCGGTCCAGGAACTGCGTCTTCTCTCGAACTAGGCAGAGGTAGGGGTTTTTATAGGATTAGGTAGGATTGGGATAACTTGCCAATAGTCTGGGGTCTTGGTGATTTAACCTATAGCCTTTGGGTTTCTGGGATGTAGCCAATAGTGTTACAGGGAGATAACAGAGGGTCTTAGGAAGTAGGGTTTAGTACATGACTATGCATTTTCTCTCCACGGAGGCCTTGCTAGAGGCTCAAAGATTGCAACACACCATATGGTGTGGTTGCAACAAAACTGATATACATGGCTACCTGTTGGGGATGTTTGATCACAATATACGAGCATGGACTGGTTAATTTCATCGCTGATAGTGTTTTTAAAATCACTCCAGCTAGTTTATTTTTTTCCTGCCAAACTTATTTTACTTTAAAGGCATGTTAGCTCTCTTTTTTTCTGTTTTTCCCCTTTTTTTTTTCATCTTGGAAGTTGAGGAGTTCAGAGGAATTCTACTGAAACAGAATTTTCCCTAAAACTATTTTCCAGTCCAAAACTGAATATCCTTCAGTGTAACAGTGACAGTTTGTCTCTTTCCAATGGTAACCAAAATAGGTTGACCTTACCTGTGTGTGGCAGTCCTATGGCTTTTGGTGGGAATGATGTTGATATGGGGAGGAGGACCTGGGAAATCTCTAAAGAACAGGGGCCATAATAGGGATTCATTACACTCTTATGCATAGCATGAAACTCTCTTGCAATCAGACTGATGTCCTATGACTTTCAAGGAAGGAGATGACAGTGATATCTTTTTTTTTTTCCCCCCTAGGCTTCACCATGCTCACTTGCATTGTGTGAAAGAGACTAAATTTTACATTAACACTAATTATTTTGGCTTTCTCTCTCTGGGTTCTCTTAGCTGCCCAGACACAGATTCAGACAGTTATTGCTGATCTAAGAAGTGTAACCATAACAATAGGATGTGACTAAACAAAGTTGCCACAGTACTTATAATATCAGAAAACTACAGGAGGGAAGCACAAAATGATCAGGGGCACAGATTCCAAGTCTTTTCTGAGAGGAAAATAATCCCAAGTGATTTTCTGAAACTCACCCACTATGACAACATCCAAAATGATAAATTTTAGCAGAGTCTTCTTATCTAGGAGAAGGCTTTTTGCTATCTAGTATCTGTATATTGGAATCTTCTGTGCCACAGAAGAAATTTTCTGAAATCCTAATATTCTCCAAGGGGGAAAAAAAAATCTTCTGCTACTGCCAGAAAATGTTAACTATGTTGAAACCAAAGATTAATGCTCTTGAAATTATCATATAATCATAAACCATGAGCTGGAATGTTACAAAGGGAATAAGAGAGGGAGTAATGTGGCAGATATGTTTTATGGACACTAGAAACCTAATTTTGTAAAAATAGTGTTAATAATTCAACATCAATTAAAAAAAAAGGCTGCCTTGAGAAATGATCCAGGAACAGCAATTTCTATCAACTGTCTCACCTACACCTGGAAAATTAACCATCTCATAAAACCTGTAACACAGCATGAGAATAAATGCAATTTTCCTCCTGATGTAGGAACAAACATTTTGTTTTAGCATTAGCTTTATGATTATCCAGCCTTTTATATATTCTTGATTATCCTTAGAACAATAAATTCTAAGGATAAGAGTAACATGCACTATTTCTGCAGTCAGCAAATGTGTTGCATCCTAGTGACTTCTATAGAGTAGCTGAACTATACGTCTGTATAGCTTGCCAAAGCTCCCCAAAAAACATTAACAATGAAATGCCTACTAAATCATAATAAATTAATATGCAATGGTTAATGCAATAACATCTGGCAATAAAAATAGATTAGAATGTGAGAACAAAGTTAACACAGTTAGAAAGCAAACTAGTATATCTAGAAATTATTTAGAGACTTGTCTGGATGAAAACAGTTCTTCACACAGTCCTGTAGAGCGATAGTTTTTCCCTTCTAGTACTTTCTGATCATGTCAGGATGTCCTGAGCCAGCACAACTAATGGGAGTTGTTCTAGGTCAGAGCTCAGTGACAGTTAATCCCATTACCATGAGCTGCGTTTCTATCACTGGGCTGTACAGTCTGTGGTATAGGACCATGCGTGTATTTGGTCTGGATATCTCAGATCATGTAAGGATACATCTTTACTGAGGGTCAGCAAGACAGGAGAAAAGATACTTATAAGAGAAATATTAAGGATCAGTTATGGTGTTTTCTAAAGCTGCGTTTTCTGTCAAGGACCAGAAATACACACTTGCTGCTGACAGGTGTTCATAAACCTGGAGAAGGTTTCTTAAAAATAAGAGATAATGGAAGAGTATGCAACCAAAAACTAGGGAGTATTTACTTTTCAACTTCTTAAGACAGGCATAAGCAGTGTCAAAATCTGTCTTCTGAGTTGTGAATCTATAGATATTAACTAAAAGACAAGGGAAAATAACATCATTCTGTATGCATTAAGTTTAAATGGCATCTGATGTGATTTATGTAAAGATGAAACTCTATTCCAATTTTACCACAAGGACAGTGCTGTGATTTTGATGAAGATTGAAAACCAGCATTATTTCCCTTGACGTAACTTCACTGCTTTGTCTATAGAGGTGAAGGAATATATTTTTTAACTGTTGTTAGGTGATTGTGGTCTATTCCAGACTTCTCCAAAACTAATCCTAGGAGAACTCCCATCCAAAAGTCACTCAGGAGTCTTGCAGATGTCCGTGACTTCCAGCTGGAGGATTTGTTTCAAGCTTCAGACAGGCAGCAGCATTTTTGGTGTGGGTAACTTGACTACGGTGCACCATTTCACTTAAAAATAGGATGTGAGAGCAATTTGGATCACATAAGTATCACTAGGGAGCTTTCTTTTGATTTCAGCACTTAAATTGTGCAGCTATTCATTTGCATACCAGAAGCTTCAAGCAATATGACCTACACTGTTACTGAAAATGCAGTCTGACATGTAAGAAGAAACCAGTTTTAAACATCTAGTTTGTAGGACATTCTGCAAAATGTCATGTACAATTAATGACTTCGAGTCAGAAAAAGTTTGGAAGGGTGGTTTAAAATATATTACCTTCCTTCTTTTATCTCGTTGTATCTTTGTTGTTCCAGTTCGCAGTTCTCTCAGTTCTCCTAAACATTCCTTTCCTCTGTATTTCACCTACATGCTGGAGGCTTTATTTTCTAGTTCTTGCCTTGATTTATGGCCCATGTGTATTCGTCAGCTATATCTGATTGTGAAACATAATTCACTATTTTCAAAATATTATGGCATTGGAAACTAGTCAGCACTGTTAGAAACTTATATGGCAACAGTTCCTCTCATCAAGAGCCACGTGTGGTTTAGTAAAATTATCTCAACTGGCTTACAAGATTTTGCTTGTCAGTGTCCCAGGTAGGCTTTTTGTGCACATTGATGGAGAGGAAAGCTGAAGAAGAATAGACTTGAGTAATTACTCACTATCTAAAGTCTTGCCTGCCCAGCAAAGTGAGTTCTGTTTGCAGCTGGTACCTCTCAGACTTTGAGTGTCGGTGGTATTTCTCCAAGGGAAACACTCCGGCCTCTGTCCTCCACCATGAACCGCTACCCAACAGAGCCGACTGTTTAAACGCTCTTGCTACCCCTTGTGGCAGTGCTGCGACACGATGCATTTGCTCACCCCTGCGTTGGTTGCCTCCTGCTCCCATCTTAGGCTGCGTGCATCACTGAAGGTGGGAGCTCAAAAGCAAATGAAACTGGTGCTCATTGACATGCACTGCTCATCTTCCTCAAAGCAAACCACAGGAACAACTGTACCTGCAAATCTCCTGTTAGTGTGGAAACATTGAAGCGAGGGGAAGGACACCCTTGTAGAATACAATCGGAAAAAGGTTTTTGTGGCAGTGGTGGACATTTTGCAGGCCGAGTGCATCTTTCTTGGACTCAACTGCAATACCTCAACATTAAGGAGATCTCACTTTTAGCCTCTGTTTCTTCTGCTGCTGGGGAAATGCAGAGGTATCTGCCTTTCTAGACTAGGACTATTTGAGCAGCTGCCTGCAAGAAACATATTAATTGTGTCTGTCTCTGTATTTATCTAGTTGTTTTGAGTCACTGCTCTAAAGGACTGTGGCCATATTAAAAACTTCCTTGACTATTCCGCTACTTCTTTAGCCTTCACTCAGTACTTTTCATCTCTTCTTCCACTACTTGCCTTACAAGTATTTTTTGCCTTGTAATTCTTACTTGTGTTAGTTACAGTTTGCCAATGTTTTTCCAGGTGTTCCTGAAGCAAAAGTGACTTGGTTTAAGAACAATGTTAAGCTGTCCTCTGCTCACCATCTGCATGATGGTTTGCTGTTAATAGCAAATGTTTCTCTATCAGATCAGGGGTTATACTCCTGCAAGGCAACCAATCTTCATGGGGAAGTAACTGAAAGCTCCCAGCTGTTGGTTCTTGGTAAGTCCAGGGTATTTTGGTATTTTGGACTTGCAACAATAGTAATATGGCTACTGACATGTCCAGATGGCAGAACTAATTGGATGTTGTGGAAAGAGGAAATGGCATGCAGGCAGGCCTGTTGAAAAAAGGCATCAGTTTCTGTTTGTACTCTGGGCAGCATCAGCTGAAGCAAGGTGGTGGTAAAAGGAAAGTGGATAAGGAGAAAATATATAAGGAGAGGGATTGCACCTACTGGTCCCAAAACACTCAGTTTAACTCTTTCAGACTTGCTAAGAAAAGCATTTATTAACCATATCTTACAGTGACTATCTTAAAATGAGAGTGATGCCACTTTTTCCTTGTGAAGTGCTCTGTCTCTACTGACCAGTCTTTCCATTCAAAACTGTGTGATACTGGCCCACTTCACAACAGGTGCACAAAACCAGTGCATTTCTAAAAAGTACATCCCAATTTCAGTGAATGCTGAATTACACTTTTTCATGTGTTTTTAAACACCTGATCATCTGGGTGATTTGGAAGAGAGTGGCAGCTGTGAAATATGACTGGAAGTGCTACCTGGTAGGAACTGGAAGTGTGGGAAATGTTTCCTTTCCTAGTAACTCATCTTCTATCATTTATGCGTGCCTGGCAAACTAGTGATCCAGTCAGACTTTTTAAGTACTTTAGTAGTGCATTTGGTGGTGAAGTCTCAAATTTTGAAACCTATTCCCCACAACTGGGGCAATACCATTAGAGCATCCACTACAGCTGTCATCTTTCATAACTAGTGATCTTCCAGAGGATGTACAACAGTGAGATATCTCAGTTTCACAGACAAAAATGAAAGTTCACACTTTTCTCCTACTAATCCAGACTGACTCTAGAATCTCAGTCTAAAAAAAAGTAAATCTGGAAAAAAAATCACAGGCTGAGTTTCAGCCTATAAATAAAGACTCCCAGATGATCTCTAAATCTTTTTCTGATAATTAGAAATGTCTTAGCTTTTAAAGATGGTAAGTTACTGTGAGTTATGCAAGCTGTTTATGTTTGTAAGCAAATTACGTTTTTAGCTTCTTCATGGAACAGAACAGTTCAGGCATCCTTGACCTGTACTCCTGGTGCTGAATGCTGTCAGGAGTAGAAAACCTGCATAATGTTGCATCATGACCTAATTGAAAGAGGATGAAGCCACTATTTATTTCAATCAAATATCACATAATTTTCATGACAAACAAATTTTGGAGTGCTAGGCACATTGCCTCAATTTTTAAAATAGCATTGTGATTGGTAAACAACTAAATCCTGCAGTTCTCATCATAGACTGATCTTCTTGAACTTTGAACTCTTAGTCCTTTGGAGTTCTGCATAAGTATACCACAGGATCTGCCAGGATTATAACCATATTTAATTAGGGCTTGATCGAGGTTGTAGCAGACACTGAAAGTTTTTCACTAATTATCATAAACGTTTTATTTGGTTTCTATGCTGCTAACATTTGCTTTTTCTTCTATGCTGCTGCATCTTCTGATACCATATAACTCTTTCACATATGAATAGGGTCAACCAGAATGCTCTGGTAGCCTTCAAAGATAATTTCTTTTAGGTTGTGGCCATATTGATCCAGATGTTATTTTAATAATTTCTCCAGTACCTTACCTAACATGAGGCAAAGTTTCCATGGTTATCCAAAGTTGCTAAATCTGCCCCTCTGAAATGGCTATGTAGCAGCACAGCGAAAATTGCAGCAATGTCTTGGGGGGGTAGGGGGATGAGAGAGGAGGGGTGAGGCGTCTATATACCAAGATGTCTTCTGCTATAGTGTTGTCACTTTATTCTCCCGATCTATTCATCTAGAGCCTCCTCGACCTCTTCCTTACCTAGAAGACTTGTCAGCAGTGCTTAGCAGTGCTGGGCCCAGCACCCATTCAGTGCTGACTTCTCCTTCAGGAACAAAACTGACTGTCAGTCCAGGAAGCTCTGTTCTCATAGGTAAGTCAAATGCTTTAAGATTTTTGGATTTTAAAGTCTTTAGAGTTTATATTACAGTTATACATCTGGTTCACCATTACATTAAGGATTTAGTTATCCAGGCATGGGTATTGAGACAACAGACATCAAACCAATAGTCCATTGTGAGTCATAATGACTGTCAAATATCTTTGAACTCAGAAATTCATTTTGAAAAAGATCCTTTAATTATCTGCATGCAGAATGAGGGCTGTGGTGCCACCATTTATATGTACACAGCACCCTGACTGCATACCATGAAAACTTGTCAAGCCCTACAATTTCAGAGCTATCCTTTTTGTCTCCTGTTAGGGATAGGGATCTGAAACTTTTAGCAAGGATTCTGTAGCTGTGATGTTCTTTGTTAATGTATCTCTGCACCCTCCAAAGCATTCTTTACTCAACAGCACTTTTAAGATTTTATTTTCACAATGGAGACATTCAATTTATGTTTTTACTTTTGTGTAGTTTACTTTTCTGAGTATCTGCATACACCTGCATACATCTGCATACATCAGCAATGGTTTTTAGCCTGCAGCTCTGGATTAAATTTCTGCTTGCACAAAAACTGCACTGAAATAGTCCTCAGTGGGAAAAATATCATAGGGATTTATTAGCATTGAATAAATCATTTTGAGTATGGTTTTATTGTGCTCACTGATTTAAGACTGGGTCATACTTCTGTTTCATCCATTTCCTCTCAGATTTCCAAAAAGAGGTCTTTAGGAGTTTCAGGCAATTTTTGATTGTTTAAAAGCAGTAATTGAGTGACAAAGGGTGTTCTGAACTGCCTGTATACAACCACATCCAGATCAATTTCATTTGGCCATGTTGCCCTGTACCCTGCTGTTTCACTTCATGGGCAAGGAAATTCCATTGATTGTAATTGCAAAATAGTGAATCAGTTTCATTCTTGAGGCAGTTCCCTCAACTTCACTGGAGTTTTACTGGTTTGAATTTGAGCCTTGCTATTATTCAAACCTAGAAAAATCTTCTGAGATACTTCTAACAAAAAATTGACATGGAATGGGCTATCCAGTCAATTAGAAAGTTGTCTATTACTTACCCAATCAACTTCAATCCTGCTAACTCTTTCGTCATTTATTGTGTTGAGATGTTGGCTCTACATTCTCTGGATGTCCTGTATAAGAACACTGGGTATATAAATTGCTATGCGTAAGATCCCTTGTTTGTGCTACTGTTAGGCACTGGTATCTTTTGGGACTCAAAAGGAATTGAATTAGACATGTATTTGGAAATCTAGGCATATAAGGATTTGTTGAGTAGTGAAGGAAAACAGGATATGTGCAAAGGAACAGAGTGAAATGTAAAGAAAACGAGTGATAAGTAAGCTCTGGGTAAACATTTTATTTTACAGGAGTTAAAGACAACAAAGGTGAAAAAATATGTTAGAAACCTGGATGAAGTCAGGCATGGGTTTGCCAGAGTTTAAGAAAAATGGGAGTCAAAGCTTCATTAAACGCTTGTAATGGCCAGCCTTTTGAATATGAATTACTTACTTAAAAGATCCAACTGCCTTGAAGCCAAAGCCCAAAGTTCAGGGTGGGGTCAGGTTTTATTTTTTCAGAGGGGATCTCTTCAGGCCTGTGACTACTACTTGCCAGTAGGTTTAAGGGTTATCTAGATGTGCCAGCAGAGAAAAAACTAACCTAGAGGTTTTTGGGTGTTCTTGGATGCATTATAGTGAGCCAAATGTACAGCTGACTACTTTAGGAGAAGAGCCAAATCAGACAGATAGACTAATATCAGGATCAAACTCCTTCCAGCACAGCCAGAGAAGTTAACACTGCAATTGCTTGCTAAGCACTGTGCCATAACATCTGCCTCTCATAGGACTGACACTTGTTCAAAATCAGTGTGAAAATTAATAAATTATCCCAAGGAAGACAACTGATCTCATCAGTAGAAATTTCTTTCAATGTTTGGTGATATACTCGAGAGCAAGAGTATATCTTCTTGAAAGTATGTTTTCATGTAATTCTGCTTTGTTCTTCCCACCTCTACCATGAGCCTGTTTTAAATTTCCCTATATTTGGGAATTATTGCTGCATTAAAATTTGAAGCAGAAATGAATAATAATTTGCAATCTGCACAAAGCCAGAAAAAGAAAAGTCATGAGTAATTACAGCTCAACTGACATCTGGGCTCCCTTTAAGGAAAAAGACAGCTGTAGAAGTGTGCAGTAGGTTTCAGATAAAATCATGACTATCTGAGAAGTTATTTTGCACTATATAATTTTTTCCTCCTCATTCTCTGTAATAAATTGAAAAGAAGTTCTAATGCTAAAGAATATTTTTTAGCAACTTTATTTGATATTAAGATTATGTCTAGCGTGATGATAAAGTACCAGGTACATTCATGGGATAATCTGTCTTTTTAATTGTGTTATCTTTTCCTTTCAATTTTTGGTGAAAGTCTGTCTTGTCACAATATTTATGAGAATCCCCAGGTAGGTATGTGACCTTTCTGTAAAGGCTAGAATTAAAATTAATATCAAGATAATGCCATAATCTTTGCATTTAATTGCCTAATCAGAAACTATTACATTGATTGCACCCTAAATATTATATAAAGCTCATGGAGTATTGCAGCATCTTCCTTCTACAGTAGATTATATTAGACTACAGTGTAGTATTGCATTGAAATGTGTGGCTTTTCTTTTGCATATACGCACTGTGTATATTTTGGGTTAAAAATAATGTGATGATACCTCTGAATCGCTAAACATTTTGACTACACTAAAACAGTGTTTTTCAGGCCATCAGGCACTAGTTGAGCCACTGCCAGGCTCTGAACACAGAGTATAAAGAGTGATGTCCTCTAGGCAATCTGCTGCTTTGAGTTGCAGCTGCCCTTGAATTTTCGTCTCTAAGCTTTTCCTGAATCACTGACCTAGATTTTTTTCTAATGAAAGTAATGCAGAGCTCCACTGAGACCAATTTTGATGAGTAAATAGTAGTATCAGACTTGCTGCAGATATCCTGATATGGGGACCTCTCATACTGCCAGCTTCCTTCACATAACAGCTCTTTTTGACTTTTACAAAACTTGAGATTTATTCTAAAGTTTTAAGTTTTAAGAGTTTGAAAGACTGTAGGATTTATGACATGTAGACTAAAGGACTTCTCAGTTACAAGTTTTGAAGCAGCCTCTCCCTCTCCCTCTAGTCCTCAAATCCCCCAGAAGGACAGAAGTTACAGCCTCTCTGGAGCAAATATCACTGCCTTTCCCAAACTTCTATGCTCTACATTTTTATTTTCCAAGTACCACAGGAAGTTATCTGAGATGCTGTTTCAAAATGTAGCAAGTTTTTATTGGGTTTTATACAGCAGCACGACATACGCAGTTTGGAAATTGCCTTTTGTGACAGCTCTTGCTCTGTCTTTCATTGACCTCCTTGTGCTGTACTTTTGTTCAGTGCTTGTTCCATGAACTTCATCTGACTGCCATTTTTCTCACATAAATGGACAGTTAACCTGGAGCTGTGGCAGTGGTGGGATAGAAGTTCACAGTTTTAGAAGTTTACAGTTTACTCCTTTTCTGTTTTTGTCGTGAACTTCATAAACCTATCAGAGTTAACTTAGGTGGTCATTTGAGTATGCTGTATCAATTGCTGTAGGCTTTGATTTTTTATTTGCTGTTGCTGATTGTATTGAAAACAGTCCTTATTAATGCATGATTCTCAAGGTGCAGGATTTCTGTTGTCAGACTAAGTTTTAGGAAACCGTATTAACTACCAGAGCTTGAAAATTCCCTTGCTTTTTGATGGCCCCACCATGTGTCTGTGTATTTGGGAACATTTTTTACAATCACTGTGGGGCTGCGAATGAGCTTGACTCAATTTTTATTGAATACCATGTATATTTGCAATGCTATGTAAGCGATATCTAATAACAACATGTGTGGCATAGGGTAACCAGTTTGGGTGTTTTGAGAACTGTTAAAAACCATGTCATATGTTTAGTGCAGTATGTTTCAACTGCACTTTGCAGCCATAAATAGTTATTTAAAATACCTCTTTTTATTTTTCTTTTAAGTGCTACTGTTATCAACTGAATTGGCTTGTTTCAAGAATTCCTAAATATATGGTTTTCCTTGCCCAACATAAATTCATATTACTTACATTGCCTTAAAAAATTGTAAGTTGTGTTGATACAAATGTTAATTCTTTCTTGGGATTTTTGGGATTTTTTTTTAAGATTCCATTGCTTTTTATAAATATTATTCTATTCAGCGTGTGAAAGCAATGATAAACAATTTGCATAATACCAAACAGTTGTCTATGTCACTTTTTAGGATAATGAGAAATCTTTCCCCATAAGAGAAACTACCAGGATACATCTCTTAGTTTTGCCTCTTCAGCAGAACAGGTGTTACATACATTTGACTTTCAGACATGATTTTACCCACCTTTGTTTGGTTTGATTTCATTTTAAAAGTTGAATACATCCCATCAATTTTTCATCCTTATGTTAAATACAGCATGGAATTGAATTTTAACTCCATCCCATTTAATGTGCATTTCTCATTTCAATCAGCTAAGGAAAAAATAAGCTATGACAGGAAACTAGGCGCATGTTCCTCCCTATCAGTAATCTCAACTACATAGTGTGAACAGAGTAGGAGTGTCAGCTACAATGTAGTAGTTCAGCACCAAATTTGTATCTATGCAGATTAATCTGTGGCTTCTCTACTGTTCATTTCAAGCATTTTGTTCCGCACTTCATCCTTAACCTGGTTTCTATTTTGAAAGCATGCTTTATTTCCTTGAATGTAAGGTTTAGAGTGGAAATAGTGCCATGTTTCAAGTCCTGAACAAGCATTACATTTATTGCTTTAACACCATGCATTGTGGCCCACAGCTCTTTTCTGTTAGAGTTCAGTAAAATAACATAGAAATACAAAATCAAAGAAACTACCTGATCTTGACCTGAAGTCTTCACTCATATTCCATCTTTAATAAATATCAGAAAAATTTCCTGGGGCTAATCATGATGTCAACAGGAAATTAGACATGAAAAGACATGGAAATCATCTATATTTTAAGAATAGACATCTATTTTAAAGGTAGCGCTGTATATTTTTTTTCATTTACACTTTCAAATGTATTTAATACTTGCAAAATTCACTTGACATTTTTACCATTGCTTTCCATACAGTACCAGGCTGCCAAAAAGAAAAGGAATCCCAAAATTAACAGCCTTTGCACTTGTTTTTATATCTGAAAGTGCAAAAGTGGTGTATGCTTTGTATTTTGTTCTCCTAGTATTAGAGCATTAGCATGTTAGCCCGAGGCTTTCTGCAGCTACAGTCTTTCAGAAACTCTTGCATAGGTGTAATGGGGAGCTGAATTTTGCCTGGAGTGTACATTTATTCTTTCCTCTCAATAAACTGTTAAATTGTTGGGGAGCATCAGTCTTCCCTTTCCAAATACCCCCTTATTATCTTTGAAATATTAATGCTTTCCCTACTAGAAGACGTCATTTTTACTACATTTTTGTTTCTATCTCCAGCTTTTGCACCATCAGTTGCTCATCCTGGCTTTGAATGAATTCAGAGTCCCAGTAATGTTTGGAAGGGAGGATGAAGGCAATATTTTCTTTCTTTACTTAAGAAGGACTGGAGGAGAAAGGCCCTCTCATGCCAGAACTTTGACTGCTAAAAACAGTGTCAAAAATGTGTTCCCTTATCATCTCTTCCCAAGGGTTCCAATATCCGAAAGCTCTGCAATAACTGTGCTGTCTGGAAACAAAGCTAGTTTTTCCTGACATTGTAGTCATTATGGGGACAGCTTTTGAGCTTTGAAAGGATAAAACAGTAAATGTCCACAGGGATTGGGAAAATAGGAAAAATTGGGAAAATTATGTATTAGTAATCTGCATTAAATGATATTCAAGTTATTTCTGGAAGATGAGAAGAAGATATTAATGGAACATGCGATTTTATTGTACTCTAGTCCTTACTATACATAAAATATTATCTCACAGCCCATATGCATTCATACACATAGAAAATGTATAGGAGATGTCACTTGTGGCATATGATTGATAGGTATTAGTAAAGTTTTACTGTTAAGTACTTACTCACTGGTAATGCAAATCTAGGCAACAGCTTTGGAGAGTTTCCCCCCATATTATTGATTACTGGCTGTTCCTTTAGCTAATATTTTTATATACATTTTGGAAGAAGAAATATTATGTAAAACTAGTAAAATAGTATTAAGAAGATATTGTTTTTCCCAACGGTATGTTTTTTGAAGAAAAAAAAGCATGAACCAGGACCATCTGCATACTAAATTCAGGTTCAGTTCCTCTGTGTGTAGCGTGAAGCTGACCTTCCTGCTTTCTGTATTTACACTCTGCAGAGTGCTTGCAAATGCAAACAATAAAACCGGACTCACAGCAAGCCTTTTACAGTTGTCATGGCTATATCCTGACCTGTGGAAATCACTACACTTATCTTAAAGGACAGGCAAACTACAAAAAATATTGAATAATCTAGGCAAAAACCATAAAATTGTCCATTTCCTCTCTATTCCTTTGTCTTCCGTTGTTTTTAACTTAGGCAGCCTTTAAATTATAAGGTTAAAACCTTTCATGTCACACATTTACTTGAGAATGTACATCTTGGAAACTGCATGAGTTATTTTTCAGCATAAGAGTGAAAAAAAAAGAAACAGCAGGAATAAATAGAGAGCTTACAAAACTAGGGAAATAGAGAATGTTGTGTCTTTGTTGTCAGGAACAGAGTACTGGGTAGAGATAACTGCCAAGGATTAAATTTCATTAGATCTTGCCAAATAAATTAAAACAAATAGCAGACTCCTCACCTTTATAAATAAAAGTAAAGAAAGGGAGGAGGTGAAACCACTGGGAGCAGTTTGCACTCTGTCATTCTGCTTTTTTCCCCCTTTTTCATTATTTTTAGACATTTATCTGCATTTACTAGTTTGTTTCCAGTGCAAATTTGCCATTGTGACTGCAGAGTCTACTGTGTCAGTCTTTTCCCAGGGAGCCCTTGCTCTCTGAAATACCAGTTATAGAGAGTGAATGAGACCCAAAGTGCAGCTTATCCAGCCTACACCCTTCGCCACTGTGGATACAGGCAGGGTTTGACAGCAATATGGGACTACCAAAAAATCATGTAGCCACTGCATCAGTGAGACCCACCAGTATTTATTGTCCTTACTGGCACAGAGTTTCTCTCCAGTGCCTGGATCTACCCCTCAGCATAAAAATGCCTGGGGAATACCACAGGTCACCAATGGCATTTTCCATTTTGTGTGACATCTTCCACTTTATAAGCAAGAGAGCATCAGTTTTGCTGGGCAAGAGGGTATTCTCTGTCATAGGAATAGTGTAGCTAGAGGCACAATTAATGGCAAAAGGCACAAAAGTAAAGACTACAGTAGCCCAGTTTCCTAGTTTACAGGCATAACCAAATTCAAAAGGGTTACCAGGGTTCCTAAATGAAATAACAAGTTCCTTAAGTCTCGAGGATTTGGTCTTAATGATGTTTGAAAAATCAAACTCTTCAGCCTTCTTGAGCAGATTAATGGCAATGGTATTTTGTTGTAGAGCTGTACTTGCCCAATATATGTTAGTTAAGGTTCTTCTCAGGTGGGCAAACAAGTGTGGAAGGAGGAGCAGTAACAAAAATGTCATATTGCAGTATTTATTAATTGTGTAGTGCAGCTACAGAGACTTCATATTCACATCTTC
This sequence comes from Bombycilla garrulus, assembly GCA_013400315.1. Taxonomy (NCBI): domain Eukaryota; kingdom Metazoa; phylum Chordata; class Aves; order Passeriformes; family Bombycillidae; genus Bombycilla; species Bombycilla garrulus. The sequence goes on from VXBU01012220.1 coordinate 60,483, forward strand.
ATTTGTCTCAGTGAATTATAAATGGTAATCAAATTACATGGATATGGCAGTGAAGAAATATCAACTGATGGATTATTTCTTCATCTTAGAAGAGTCTTCTATTTTTAGTATTCTAAATTTGTACTCTTCCTTTATTTATCTCATTCCTTTTGAACAGAGCTCATATGAAAGTTGATGTATATATGTTATATTTGTTTATATAGGACAATTCTTTCAGAATGTATTTTGTATACAAATTAGTCATTCATGCACATACATATTAATATAAGCAAAACAATATAAAGCGCCAGTATAACCAACTAACCATCAGAACAGATTGCATTTGCAGAAACTTAGAGACCTTTCATGTCTCAGTGACATGCATAGCAGTGCAGGACAAGCCTAAACCACAAGCAGTCCTAGTGATATCTGCCATCCCTCACATACAGCATTTCTGCCTCTAATTGGTGGAGATGTGTTACACTACAGAAATCACCTAGTTCTTTGGTTTTTTTCCCCAGGAAATAGGCAAGACAACTCAGCTGTCTTTACCAAGTTACACTAGTCTTAAAAATTTCCTACAATTCATCATGAAACTGGCAAAGTGTTCAGCTGATATTAAAACCACAGTAAAAAGTGTCTTGTAGATACACTTCCTTCAGGTCAACAGGCAAAGAACTCACAGAGAATTTAAATCTCATAATCTGTGTTGGTGATCTATAGACCTCACAGAATGCTTTAGAACATCATAAAAAAGCCAAAAAAAAAAAATATATAAAACCCACCAAAAATAAACCACACAACCCAACCAAACTTGTAAAGACTCAATTTTATCTCTTTGGTTTTTAAGCAGATTTTTTTGCATAACAAAAATTTCTGATTTTTAATGTAACACAAACAATAGGTAACATTAAAAATGTTTAAAAAAGAAAGAGAGAGAGGAAGGTGGTCCTGTGGCTTACGTAGAAAATTCAGAAACCAAGTTCTGTTTGTATTGCATGTTCAAGTATGGTCCTTGAGTTTATGCCAGATTTATAACCTCCCTATCCCACTTTCTTCAATACCAAAATGAAGATAATCAAAAATAGTGGGAACCTTAGAAGGCTTGATATAAATAATTCCAAAGTGATCAGAGATTTTCCATATTGCATATTGTCTGGCTTTTGGATTTTATTCTGGATGATGGGAAGGTATTCCTTACTACAGAATTACTTTTTATCATTATGAGGAAATGAGAGAAAATGTGATGGAATCAACCATTTCCTCTAATTTTGACCACTTCAAAGCATATATCAAGTTTAGTACTCAGCAGGTTTTTCTCATGTATCTGTTTTTCAGGTTGTGCTGTAGATGGGCATCCAACACCAAACATCACCTGGCTTTACTCTGGTGAGCCCCTCAGTCTGCAACATCAACTCCTGGCAGCAGGACGAATTCTTCAGATACTCAATGTCAGTGATTTCACTGATGGCGAATTCCATTGCCTTGCTCAGAATGAGGCTGGCTTACTCACACAAGTAATGTCCCTGGCTATACAAGGTAACTCTTCAGTTTCGCTCATTTTGCTCTGGAAAACTCTTGCCATGGACTTCCCTGCACTGCCTTTCTCATCCTGAATTTCTCCCCTCTGAAACCATCACCACATATATCAGGAAAAAGGTGTCTTAATGATTTATTGCCATGGATATAGATTTGCAGGACTACTGGGTACCTTACCGTGTCTTAGGTTTTACTTTACCAAAATGTCGCCAGATATTTCTGCCTGCTGAGCATAAAACACACCTTACTGATACAAGTTATGCTTCTGTTGAGCCTGGACAATCTTCTTGTCCAGAAATTCAAGACAGAGGTTGCAGAGTTTAAACCCCTTATACCAGAAGCCCCTCTATTAAAACACAAATGTCAATGTCTCACAGTCTCCTCTTCCTTGAAAACTCTTCCCTTGTAAAAGTTCTGGAACTGTTATTGTAAGAAATCTGCTTAAAAAAACCCCAAAGGCAATAAAGTCGCGGAATACTGTGGTGCAGCTGGGTTGGAACAGAATATGCAGCTTTCATTGCTCCAATTGTCAGTGGTGGAGAGGTGAAGAATTTACCTTTTCCTTAAATTTTGCTATAAAATTTTGAGTGTCTTTCAACTCCCACATTTATCTTCAGGACAGATGATCTGTGTGAACTGTCTGGTAAGAGACACAGGATTTCAAGATCACAGAGTCATAGATACCACTGGGAACTACAGCTAACCATATCTTCATTAAATAAAACACCTTTAAAAACATAGATGCTCATGGGCATCTGGCTTCACTTAACTGCCATACCATGTTATTGACTTTCCATGTGTGATGCTTCTAAGCCCCAAAAAACTGTGTTTGTTACACCAAAGGCTGTCAGGAGTTTGATTCAGATGCCTTGCAGGTGTAGGTAGCTCCTTTTTTTCACTGAATCCCTGTACTTCATCCTGGAGAACATCTTCAACTCTCTCCTTTCTAATTAAAATCCTGCTGTCAGTTTTTCAGTGTTAACATGCCTCTCCCATGCTTCCTGGCAGAGTACCGGTGGTCAGAGGACAAACTGACAGCTTGTTCGGCTTCCTGCGGCCACCGAGGGCTGCAGCTGCCCCAGCTGAGTTGCTTACTGGATGGGGCCGAAGTCAATGCATCCTACTGCAGGGAGACACCCAAGCCAGTTCTGCAGCCCATCCCATGCAACAGAAGAGACTGCCCTTCACGGTTCGTCTGTCTCATGTAAAAATATCTTACATGCATTCAAGATATGCTGGAAGAGTTTTTTGTGCAGGACATCACACCACTGCAGCTTCTCTGGTGCCTGTTTGGAGAAGTAATGGCTAAAAAGGGAGTTTTTGAATGCTTAGTCCAAACAGTTGGGATTTATAGCAATATTTGTGGAAAACTTTGACACTACAAGGCAGAAAGAGAATTCACAGCTTGCAATGTCTTGGGTGATTCCACCCTATGCTGTCTATAAATATCATGCCTGTTCTGAGCACTAAACATATGGAAAATTTGTCACCCAAGAGCTGTAGGATCATTTCTTTTTTGTGTTACACATGGCTTCATAGAAGTTTGCACCAACAATATAATAGACAAGAAGCTAAGTTTAGCAGTGGTTTTGCGATTTTATTCTGATTTCTTCTGCTACCTGAGTATTAATATGGGCAGGACTGTAGCTGCATCTGTAAAGAATTCCCTTTATCTTTTATAAAATGGGCCTATCTCATCAGCTCTAATGGGCATGAAGGAGACTGAGTTCTGCCTCTTTTCGGAGTTTGCTAGCTTGCGGTTACTTTGAAATTGTAACTCTCTGCTCTTGTAGTCCGCTGGTTTTCACTTACTGCTAAGCACAAATGAGCCAGAACAGCCTAAAAAACTTCTGGCTACATATAGGTCTTCCTCTGGCACATCTCAAGCACTATGTTTAATTTTTGACCCCTTACTACAAGAAAGAAGGACAGAGAAGCTGGTGAAGGGTCTGGAGCACAAGTCCCATGAGAAGTGTCTGAGGGAGCTGAGGTTGTCTACCTTGGAGAAAGTGGCACCCAGGAAACCTTATCACTCTCTACAATTGCCTGAAAGGAGGCTGTGGTAAGATGGGGGTCAGCCTCCTCTTCCATGTGACAACTGACAGGACAAAAGGAATCAGCCTCAAGCTGCATCAGGAGAGGTTTAGATTGGCTTTTAGGGAAAAATTCATCATAGAAAGAGTTGTCAACATTTGAACTGTCAGCCCAGGGGAGAGACTTCGTCGCCATCCTTGGACGTATTTAGAAGATGTGTAGATGCAGTGCTTAGGGGCATGGTTTAATGGTGGATTTTGCATTGCTGGTTAATGATTGGACTTGATGATATTAAAGGCCATTTCCAACATAAATGATTCTCTAACTTCACCCCACACAAAGTTTTTTTTTGACACCCTTTGGTGTAAAGAAGAGTATATCTTGAGCTTATCCAGAGAGTCAGTGTAGTGTTATGCTCTGTCCCTATTAAAAATTTTCTACTTCTGTAATTCAGCATTTTCCTAGCTGAGATGTTTAAATATGTTTTTCCTATTTTTCATGATGTTACTCCTTCCTGTCCCTTATTTCCTATGTGGATATGTTATGTTTCAGTCTACAAGCACTTAAAAGTAGTGAGCATCTCGAGAGAAATTTAGTACAACTTCCCTCATTCAGCAGTGATTTCGGACTTGTATTAAAAAAGACAATCTAAGCTGAGGCACAGGGAGGTGCTAAGCAACCTAATGAGAGTGGCCAGATTCACCATTCTTGCTGTGTCTTGAGCACATTGCAAGTTTCTGTTTAATTACCTTCCGAAATATACCCCTACTCTTTGCAGGCAAGTGTTTTCTGAGTTGCCAGCTGAGTCATAGGAAAGAAACCAAAAGAGATTTGGTGAAATATGAAACATGCCTATTAGCAGCAGTTTTCCTTGTTGTTGACAATAAATTCCATGAGAATGGTTTATGTGTTTTTATACCTTCCCTGAATTGTAACACAACCCTTCCCTGAATTGTAACATAACCCCAAATCCTCCTTCAGCTCCTTAGTAACTGCTGAGATGTAAACCTGCAAATAAATGTTGATTGACACGCAGACCAGAGCTTTATAAGCAGTGTGGAAATTGCTGGTTCAGCCTCACCAAACTGCATGAAAAAGTACCAGTGTTTTTGTTTTCCAGGTTGGGAATATACTTGTTTCTGTAACCACTGGAGTCAGAAGTTAATCTCCTGCATAAAACAGAGAAACAGAAATGGATGTCTCTCCATGGGACTCAACATGTCTATTGCCTATTTTGTAAAGTAATCATAAATGCTGCTGGTGAAGGGATGTGATAGGCAGTATTTTACTCCCAAAACCACACAAATCCTGCCAAGTATCCGGAAACTTAATGAAGCAAACTGCTAGCTTGACCATAAAACTGTTCAGAAAACTAGAAATCAATTGCATTCTCCCTATTCCTACCTAACACTGTCCCAAATCTGCTTGTATGAGTGTTTCACCTAATGATCCTTACAAATGACAAAATGTATTAGACTATTCTTTTCTGTTATTTAGAGCCTTTTTACTAGTTGGACTGGATTTTTTAAATGTCAGTACACAGGGCTTCAGAGCATCAGCCTCAGCTAGTGAATGCCTGGTCTGAGCTCAAGAGAAAAGAGGAACGCTGTCCTTCCTTCCCTGGGCTAACTGTTCCTGAGCAATGTTCAGGCTTTTCTGGGTTATGACAGCTATCAGGGGTACAACAGAGGAGACAGGCACCAGTAGGAGTCAGCAGGCTTTTGGCTATTCTTTCACAAGTTTGAAGTGGCCTGTGAGCTACTCCAGCAGTTACACAGAGATACTTCTCCCTACTAAGGAGCTCTACTGGGCTAGTCCTAGCATTGTGACTGTAGCTTGTGACCAAGGCCTCCATGGCACTGTGGTATAAGACCAGACTTACCCAAGCCCTGTGGCAGGGCCAGAAGTATTTACTAAGCCTCTAAAAACAGCTTTAAGGGCTAGAAAATTAATTCTGGGGCTGAAGAGCCTTGAGAAAGATAAACTAGTGAAAAAATGGCAGTTTTCTCAGCTTTCATCCTCTGAACAGTTTTCACTGAAGACTATGGGAGGCTGAGACACCCAGATGTTCCAGGATCACACCCTAAATGAGCCAATCCACTGTTGCCTGTCTTTGGTCCAATTGATAAAGACCTGTTGATGACGAGGATCCCGCAGACAGTGGCATCTGCCTGCTCCCTGACCTGTTCTCCTTTCTCTCAAAGGTGGATGGTCACATCCTGGTCTCCTTGCACACAGAGCTGTGGTGGAGGCATACAGACACGGCGAGTGACATGCCAGCGCCTGACAGCAAAAGGCAGCTCTGTCCCAATGTCGAACGAGGCTTGTACCCAGGTGTCGAAGCGCCCTGTGGACACACAGAACTGTAACAGGCAGCCCTGTGTTGAGTGGGCAGCCTCCTCCTGGGGCCAGGTAAGGAACAATGTTCTAAGGACAGTCCCATAGTGTGAGCTAGAAAAAAAGAGAGAAAATGAGGATAGTGATTTTTCAATCTAGTATTTTAGGTTATAGTTTGCAGGCTTTTGAGGCAGCTGCTAATTTGTTCAGCTCTTTCTTTCTGTATACAATGCACTACCTGCTTGGATTTCTGTAGCTTCTTACAATCACTAGAAATACCACTCATGAACAGGGCTTTTACTGCAGACCCCTGTGTCCTCCAGTGGAAAGGTCTGCAGTTCCTTGTTAGAGTGATTAGTGACACATGTTAGAGTGATTAGTGGAAAATAACCTTCTTGAAGTCTTAATTCCCCTTACCAGCCAGTGAGAGTGCTTCAGTCTTGGCTGGCTGAAGTCAGAATTGATGATTGTGATAAATTTCAAGGCAGGAGGACTGTACAGTAATTAATTTTTACAAAGCTGCTGATGCTAATGCTGATGTTGATGAGAATACCAAAAAGTGTGAGCTTTCTTGACTTGCTTCATGATAAGAGGCAGAATGGAAGGCTAAAAGCATTTTCAAACTACTTCCCACTGCTTTGCAGATCTTCAGATTCTCTTTTAGCAGATTGTGTTGCATCAGGTTCTTTAAATGTTGGTAGTAAAAAGTGCTTTCAGCTACTAGAACCGAAATGTTATTGTTCACTACTTGAAAACATCCTTGTTTAAATCTTGAAAAGTGACTGAGTTATTGTATTACAAGCTTGTAATTATTACTTTATATCAAGGAAGGAAGTTTTCACTCTCTATGGAATTTCAGGGAAGTACTGGATAATCTTTGCAAAAACCGTTATGGGCTATACTGTTCCCCATGACATCATACTTTGCTGAGACAATCAGATAGTTCAGAATTAATTTCTGAATTTTAGACCTAGTCTCTGTGTATTATCATATAATATTTCTTCTACCTAGCTTACAACAAAAAGGTCAAGTTACACATGGTTGCATACTGCCCAGTCTCCAAGCCAGAAGTCTGTTACACACAGTTAGGAACATACCACTGGCTCAGTGGATCAAAGACCTGCTTGGTAGTGTTACGGGGTATCAGGTCACCTGTTGTGCAGGTGTAGCAGTCAACTTCCCCAGTTTACAAAGAAAATAAACAGCCTACCCTCTCTACCCCTATCTCTAGAACTGGTTCCTTTCCTTCATTTAATGTTCCAGGCATTTTTTTTCCTCCACTGTATAATCCTATGGTGTTTTTAAACTAGTGAATCAGGCTTGCTGGTGATGAGGACTGCTAGCCCCTGCAGATACCACAGAAATGCTCCACATCCTCCAGTAAATGACATTTCCAACAAGATGCTTGGCTGCAAGCAGCTGAAAGCCTGGCAGTCACTGCTTCTCTCTCCTGGTTGTCAGGGAGGGAAGAAATACCAGGAGGAAGGATATATTATTTGAGGAGTGTGTGTGGTGGTGTGGAACAGGGCTCCTACTGAAGAGGGAGAGGAGGTGTCAGAGGGATCAGCCAGGAGCCATCCCCCAGCAAAAATTCCTGCTTCACACTAATGACCCCTTATTCAACCCTCAGTTTGTTCTTGGATATAATTTCCAGATACTTAGAAAAACATTTTCCTAATAGTTGATGTAATTTTAAAACAGCACAAATGTATGCTTCATACCTATACCAAGTTAAGTTTAAAGGAGAGTATTAGGAGAGTTAAACTGAAATGTAATTGTTAAGCTTGAATCTGTTAGGATAGCCTCAATTTTGGAGCAAGCTTGCATATCTTTTGTGATTCCCATGCTTCCTGCTTTTGTTTATTGTCCTTCAATATTTTTAAATTATTAAATGGAGTGGGATATGTACTTGGTTCAATGGATTCTTAGTTATTTGGCCAATTAATGTGCTGCAAAATGTGCAGTAAAAGTCATGTATTGAGATTTTGTGTATGGATCATAGGCTCTTGGCTAATGGCATGAGAGCATTGAATTTCCCCTAAAATATCTATTTAAGACTAAAATGTTGAAGAGAAGATGTAATGAATCTACAAAGCAAATACAGAAATGTAGTTTAAATGCTGTCAGAGGAGAGTGAGGTAGAGCAGAAAATGACTGCACAGTCAGCCTCCAAAGCCTGCAGAGGTGCAGAAAGGAATTGAAATCTTAACAGTCTCTAAATGACAGTATGCACTTTATCTCACAAGTAGTTTTATAAAAATGGAACATGCCCTGTCTTTTACCTCCCCTGAGTGAATCTTCTCTGTTCACAGTGTAACGGGCCTTGCATTGGACCTCGACTGGCTGTACAGCACCGAAAGATATCTTGCCAGACCGAAGATGGGACCTTGGTGTCATCTGATCAATGCAGTGCGTTACCAAGGTAGGACAGAAATGTCTCATGTCAGAACCCACAACCCTTTTCAGAGATATTCAGTGGACTAGTGACTTAACTGAAAACATGTGGATTTCCCTTGTGTAACGAAAAGGTCATGCTGCAACCTGGGTGTGGTCATGCTGCAACTGCTATGGGTAATAAATATTATCAGGTTTATAGCCCAGACTTCCCTATTTGTTCCTAGGAGCTTCAGGCCAGTTGGCCAAAACCTGGAAAATCTTCTATGCATGCCAAATCCTGATTGCAAGGCTGTGCTATACCTTCTTAAGGTGCCAGTCTTCTCATTTATTTAAGCAAAACCTCTTACAGAAAAAAAAAGGGTCTCTACAGGTTTTGTTTTCCTGCAGATAAACTCCACTATCAACATTGTAAAGACATATACTTCATATGAGACAGTTATGTAAATCATGCCTAATCATGACTGAATATTGAAGTAATTGGCTTGTTGGCTCCCACTCACACCTTTTCACTACCTGTGTGACAAATAGATATGAACTAAGAGTGTATATCTATACATCTTCTGTGAGACTGTCTTGAAAGAAAAATAAGGGTTTCAGAGAATTGGTTCTGTTCCCACTGGCTGTAAAGCCATAAAAAAATTACAAAGTCCTGCTGGACCACATTGGTCACCACTCATTCCACCTTTGAGCAGATCTCTGGCTTGGCCCTTTGTGGATAGGGCATTTCAGCAAAATCCTCAAGCAATTCATTTACCACTGGTATTGGTATACCAGTGTGTACCCACTGAGGGTCTGGTCCTTGAGAGCAGTTCTGGCCTCACCTGGCAGATTTTGAAGATCAGATCCACACAGTGCTGTGAGTGAATTACCTTCGGAACATGTAACTTTTGCTGTCACTCCCTCCCTCTCTGCCTCCTGCCCACAGGCCATTGAGCACCCAGAACTGCTGGACTGATGTCTGTGGTGTGCACTGGAGGGTCAGCCTGTGGACCGTCTGCACGGCTACGTGCGGAAACTACGGCTTTCAGTCACGGCGTGTGGACTGCGTGCACACCCGCACCAACAAGCCTGTGATGGAGCACCACTGTTCCTGGAGGCCAAGACCAGCACACTGGCAGCGCTGCAACATCACACCCTGTGAAAACGGTACTTTGCTGAGAGGAGGGGAAGCAGAATGGTGCAGGAGTAGGAAAAAAGGGAGTTGTCTCTCAGAAATGCAGCCCTGGACCTTGCAGCTGGGCATCTCAACAAACCTCCACCCCAGACCTGTGCAAAATCCAGTGTCTTAAAACTCAGCATCCCAGAGAGGAATGCTGCCCATTGTGGAGGCTTTTGGCAATGCTGTTAGTGTTGGGATTGCATCCGCTTTTTAACAGTATGAGAAATAATTCATGCAGTCTTCTGGAGCAAGTCCAGAGTAGGCCCCCAATGATAAAAGTAGGCCACATATAGCAAAAGGCTGAGAGAAATAGGATTGTACAGCTCTGTGTTTAGGTGACCTACTTGTGGCCTTCCAGTATCTGAGGGGAACTTAGAAGCAAGATGGAGCAAGACTATTTACAAGAAAATGTAGTGGCAGAACAAGAGGGGATAGGTTCAAATTTAAACAGATTCGCTTTAGATTAGATATTCGGAAGAAATTCTTTACTGTGAGGGTGATGAGACAGTGGCACAGGTTTCCCAGAGAAGCTGTGTATATCCCATCCCTGGAGGTTTTCAAGAACAGGTTGGATAGGACTCTGAGCAACCTGGTCCAGTGAAAGACATCTCAGTCCACAGCAGGAGGGTTGGAACTAGGTGATCTTCGAGGTCCTCTTACAATGCAAACCACTCTATGATTCTATGATTAACTTTCAGTTAATGGTACAGACAGAAAGAAAAACACAAATCATAACCAGACTTATGGGTGGTAGTCCAAATCCAGTGGGTAGGTGAATGATGGGAAATCCTGCAGGCAAGACTGCTTTCTTTCAGATTACGAGCAACAAATTGGGTCTGCCACGGGACTAGAAAAGTTATTAATTTAGAAAAATTGAATGAACAAAAGAGAATAGACAGTGTGCCTGTTCAGAAATTATGCTCACATCCTCTGTCTTACAAGCCAATTGCTTTGCAATCATTGCAGATGCAGTAGCAGAACTCACATGTGGTTACTTATATTCACACCAGTTCTGATGCTCCCTCTCAGCAGAGGCAAAGTGGACTACATAGGTCCAAACTCATGAGTTTGGAGGGCCTTAATGGAAGCTGAAGCAATGAAGGAGATTACAGGTATCAAGCAGGAGCTTTGCTGACATTCCAGCCTCTTTCTGATATACAGAAATGTTCCAAATCCCAAGGTCTTGCAGGGATACTGGACAGTTTTCCAAACTAAAAAGCAGAAGTCTGTGGGCCCCAAAAAACTGTACAAGTGATATCAGCATCTAAACACTACAGGAGTTCAAAAGGTGTCTTAACATCTTCATTCTGGTGGTTTCTGACCTGTGAAAAGCACAAGAAAACTCCCAGTCAGCTGGGGTGACACTCCCACACACTGGCTCTTCAAATGTAGAAAGCTGGCCGAAGTGTCTCTGAGCTGCTCCTTTAAAATAACTATCCAGTTTCATTTAGTCCTTCATCTTTGGTTTAGCTATTAGGAAACTCCTAGAGTGTCTCTAAAATGCTGGTAGATGACAAACTGACCGTTTTGGAGCAGCCTCAGAAGCCCTTTCCCCAGGCCCTGAAAGTAAATGTTGCCCACCAATTCTTCATTGATCCTGTGGACAGGCAGTCCACATCTGGTCTTTGCATCAAGTCAAGCTTGTGCTCACAGTAAGATCTCCCAACACAAAGGCCCTCCTCTTGGCCAAGGATATATGTTCTCAGGTAAGAAATCCTTTGTTCATACCTTCATCACTATTTCTTCTTCTTGTTTCCCCTTTGGCAGTGGAATGCAGAGACACCACAAGGTACTGTGAGAAAGTGAAGCAGCTCAAACTCTGCCAGCTCACCCAATTTAAGTCACGTTGCTGTGGGACTTGTGGAAAATCTTGAAGACAAATGAAATGAAAATGGAGGAACGAGGGGATCACAAACTTTTCTTCACTGAGCAAAGGCTTTTGCAGAAAATACAGATGGATGGAATGATTGTTTTCATTTTATTTATTTATTTCCCTTAAAAAAAAAACCAAACTTTTTACAAATCATTGTTGGAAAGGGATTTGAGAAGTTTTCCCTTCTATGAATCTGGGAGACAGAATGCAGATAAACATGGTGGTGAGGGTAGACCACAAAGAGTCAGAGAGACCCATGACACACCAAGAATATGTATGAGAGGAGGGGGGCTTCCCCTCAATCTATCTACATGCCTGCGGGACACACCAAGAGACAGGTGAGGAAGAGAGCAAGAGTCAAAACCTAGCATCATATTAGAGAATCACAGAATCATCAAGGTCTTCAGAGTTATAGAGTTCAACTATTAACAGCACTACCATACCCCCCATAAACTATCCCTGGGTGCCACATCCAGACTATTCTTGGACACTCTCAGAGATGGTGACTCCACCACCTCCCTGGACATCTTAATACAATGCTTAGCTCCTTCTTCAGTGAATACTATTTTCTAATATCTAATCTGAGCCTCCCAGGCACAATTTGAGGCCATTTCTTCTCATCCTATTGTTTGAAACATGAGAGAAGAGACTGACCCACACCTCACTACAAGCGACTTATAGGCAGTTGTAGAGAGCAATGTGGTCACCCCTGAGTCTCCCCCCAGCTAAACAACCCCAGCTGCCCCATCTGTTCCTTATAGGATGTGTCTTCCAGATCTTTCATCAGTTTCATAGCGCTTCTCTGGACAAGCTCCAGCTCCTCAATGTCTTTCCTGTAGTGAGGAGCCTAAAACTGAACACAGGATCGGAGGTGTGGCCTCACCGGTTCTGAGTGCAGAGGGCAGGGCAATCCCTGCCCTGCTCCTGCTGGCTGCACTGTTGCTGGTACAGGCCAGCATGCCAGTGGCCACCTCAGGCACCTGGGCACACACTGGCTCATATTTAGCTAGGTGTTGACCAGCACCCCCAGGCCTCTTTCTGCGGAGCAGCTCTCATGTCTCGTAGACTACCTTGAGAAAAGAAGCATCTCATTTTGCTTTATAATATTATTTCTAACGTACAAGATTGGAAGTCTTATTAATTTCTAAACCCCTCTCTTCTTCCTACACCAGGCAATGGACATCCTTGTGATCTTTGAGGATCTGGTGTCTGGAGAAGTTAACAATGGTCTGTTACATAAGTAGGTCTAAAATACACCTGAAAATGTTTCCAGTTTGAGCTTGTGAGGGAGGATTGAGAATTGAAGGGGTTGCCCTCAGCACAAAGGTGTGGTGGTGATGTTAATTAACTGGGAAAGGAGAACAAGTATGATCTGCTTGACAGACTTTAGTACAAACCTGCAAACACTGTTCCCTAGAGAGCATAGGCAGGAAAGATAGAAACTGTATGTGATAAACAGGAGATACTTTGCATACTGCATCCTACTAACACTTACCTAGAAAAAAAAGAGATACTACTTCCCAAAGTTGTGGCACTTTCAGATGCGGGGGTTTGGAAAAGAAATTGAGGAAGTGGGTTTTTCTGTTTTAACATGAAAATTCTGGCAGCCAAGCCTTTTGGGTAACTGGCAGAAAAGGCCTTTAATCTGATATTTCATGGTTGTTACTACTCACTTGAAATAGAATGGCTTTAGCATCAACCCCATTAGACTAATGCAAGTAATTTGTAAGTAACTTGTTCTTCTCCAGCTGTGGGAATCATCCCACAACACAATAGGTGCTATAAAGCAGATCTTTAAATCTATGTATAACATGCCAAAGGTACAATCTGAAAAATGAAGCTCAAACATCACACTCACAGCATGATTTTGCATGCAGGCTGTGAGTCTTTCCTCCTGGCCAGCTGCAGTGGATATTCAGCCAGTGAAATGCTGCATGATTTTAGCTCCTGGGCATTCTCTTCTCTGCTCAGAAAAAAAACTAAAATTAGAGGAAATCTGCAAAGAAGAGAGCTTGAGAGTTGTGGAACTTTAAAGGAGAACTACCTGATCTCAGGTTTTGCTTCAAGACCTTCTCTAAAAGAAAGGTTTGGATGTACCTCTCCTGTAACTCCTGTTGGGGCTAGTGCCTTGTGGTATATTAATGATATGCTGTTCAAGTTCTCCTATGCTACAGCTTTCATGACATGTGGATTTTTCAGATTTTTCAGGGGTCCATTATTGAGGTCAGTGCCAGATTCATGACATTAAACTGTCTCAAACTGGCTTACTTCAAAACACTTCTGGGAGTGAACACTCTTTGTAGAAATTGGTCTTCCCGAAATAAGCATCAGTGCAACATTTTATTTAAAAAAAGAATTACTTTCTGTATATGTAAATGTATATCTTTTCTGTATATTTATTAGGATTTCTTGTATAAAAAGTGCAATATTAATAATTGTACATTATTTTGTCCAGATAAAATTATTTTGTTTTTTTCTCAATCTCCCCAGAATTTTGTTCCTCTAAAATCAACAGTAATGGTGTATTTCTCTTAATTTTAATAGCACTTGCATTTACTTGGGGATCTGCTTCACTATGCACAGAGTGCTTTATAGATTATGACCTGAGGGAGGGATGATGTTTTTAACTCATGAAATTATAATCATGCATGGAATGAAGGACAATTCCTTAATAATATAATAATAGCAATGATGATGATGACGATGTGATGGATATTTTTGACACATTAGTTAACAAAATGCAGCATGGGGAAGTATTTTATTTTGTGTAAAAGCAAAATATGTTCAAGCTATCACATGTTCCAATGTATCTGTGTAACTGCACACATGATAAACACAAGGGATCTGGTCTGGAGGGACCACTCTGTGGTCTCTGCACAGTGTGGATTTAATGTCACATGTCTGTCTTCTGAATTGTGACTTGGTAGCATCTCAGTAATATAAGGATTACTGGTTATTTTTTAAAAGGATGCTTTCCTTCTCTAAAGAGAAATCTAAACAGCAAATTTGTATTTATATAACTTTTTGTACAAGTAATGCAGGTCACTTACTTAACTACAACTGTCTGATGTGTTGTTTTTTAATGTTAAGAACAAAAGCCAAAGTAGCAAAGCTGTTGAAGTTCTCTGTCCTTGTTCTGTATTATGATAGCAGCACACATCTGTTACACAAAGTACACATGATGTACCTGCCTTGGGGAAAGAGGATGTATTATCTCCTTTTTAAAAGTCTGCAGCCATTAAGATTCTGCACCTTGTCTTGGAGATACACTTTAATTCTCCCTTTGCTTTGCTTTATTCTTATTTGCTAATGGCTCGCCCCTATTGCTCTTGCAGAAGTATAAAGCTGGTCCAAGGACCATGAAGATCAATAAAAGTATACTCCTCTTTTTTAAGTAGCAATACTTCAAGACATAACTTTCCTCAGCAATCTGTGGTGAAGCACTTGTTCATTCAGTATTTCCTTACAGGTTGCTACTGCCTTCAGTAATGGAGCTGCCTGAAGCATCAGGTGTGTGTGCAGAAGAAATTGTGGTAATAGTCTGAATTACAAGAGGAAAGAAGAAAAAAAATAATAAATCCCAAACCATTTTCCTTAACAAAGAAAGATATCAAATTTTGAAAACTAAGCTGTTGCCCTTTTCATACAAACAATATGTCTCTGCTAAAAGAGAACAGCAACTTTGCTCTGATTTATTGAAAGTTTCCCTTGCATGATGTTCCTGCAAATGTTTTTTAGATACCTAACTGCAGGCAAACAACACCTCACACAGACAAGCAAGTCAAAGAACACACCTAAGACTTCTAAGTAACACTGCTGAAGGCAATGGGAATTTCATCATTCATTTTCAGTAAAACAAGTGCAGAAGCTTGTTGTTGTGTGTAGAATGAACAACAGGTTTGCATATGTTCTCAAAAGAAAAATTATTGGTTCTTATGCTTATTATTTTAGCTACTAGTCAAGTCAAAAAGAGTTTAAAACCTTAAAAGAAAGCTTCCAGTTCTGCTCTCCTGACTAATTTTCCTCACAAAAGAAAAACAGTTCTGGACTAAACAAAAAAATACAGTGCTGAAAAGCTCCCCTCAGAAGATCTACTCCCAGCCCCTCTTATGTGACGAACTGAACTATTCCAGGCATTTGTGTCTGCATGCATGATGTCGAAAAACAGAAGCCATAGCCAGAGTTTCCAAAGTAATCTCTAGTTAGAAATCTTTTTTCCTGCTCTCTAGATGCAATTATACGGACTGCATTTGGAGCTTGTTTAGTTTTTAAGTTAGGATTCTTCTTGCAAACTACCTTATCAAACAAAAAGGCCTTACCATTTGCTTGGTGCTCCAACGTTCATTCATAGATAAATTTCGTTGTTCTAGATCAGCATCACCTGATACCTCTATTTGTAGAAGAAGGTTAACTAAAAGCTTACTCTTTTCCAGATTTTAAGAACCGTAAAATTCCTCAAAAGTTTTTAATGTCAGCTTCCAGCAAGTGTCTGATCATTTCAGCTAATAGTTGAGTAAATAAACTTTATTCATTCAGTTACCCAACTTTCAACAGAGATGCTTTCAAAGTTTTTTGAATGTCAAATTCACTCCTAGACCAGCAGTGTATGCAGATGGGAAGCTCAGAACTACTAATGATGACTATGGCTGTACATATTAACTACAAACCACAGCTTGGGGATAATCAATTTAACCATTCCCTTCATTCTCTTTTTTAAAGGTATATACATATAGGCAATTGGGAGAGGCGGGAAGACTGACTCGTGATCAGAATTCAACTTTACTGAGTTTCCCAAAAGTTTATATACTATTTCAGAGTTAATAACTTCTACTACAATCAGTTGTAATAAACATCCCATAGACAAACTCATGCATATTACAAACATTCCTTGCTTGCAGAAGGCTGATGTTCTTGTCTCACAGGGTGCCTCTACATTTGCTCAGACACAAAAACACCCAGGGTATCATTTGACAGACCATGCTAATTTTGGCTAAATCCATGAGATTTTAGGAGGGGTGCAGCACAGCAGGTAGGATAGCATCAGCTGAGGCCTCAGCTGAACAGAGACTGAGCCGGACACTCCTCCCGGCAAGCAGAGCAACCTTGAGTTGCAGTTGTTTGTCTTTCCTGCTGACACATTGCTTACCTCTCAGGAGAGAAGAAAGGGAAGAGCAAGAATTTTGTCCTTTGCCTTTAATGCCTTTACAAAGAAAGGCTTTATATTTGTTTAACTATAAATGAAAGAATGGTGTTTTATGCAGCTAAAAGGGAAAGAGATTCCAGAGGTTTGCACTCTGGTTACATATAAACACTCTTATTTTTTAAAGCAGTGTCAGGATGTGAAAAATTCAGTAGTAAGCATGTAGTTATCCCCACATGCTTAGGATGACATGGACATTGGAAACCACTCACTAATACTACTACACTCTTCAGCAGTATAAAGTAGACTTCTGCCTCAAGATCTGGCATGGTTTGTATAAAAACTCCCTAGGGACAGTGGGAAGGCACAATAATGAATCATAAGGATCACACTAGACAGGCCATGAACAGCTTGCTCTCCAAATGAGGAGCCAGGACAGATTTCTCTTCTCTTAAGGAAGTGATTAATGGTTGGACTGAGAAATAGTTTATTCTGGGCTATGTGCACACTTCCCCCTCCGCCCTTTTCAAAACTCTAGTTGGTTTGGGTTTTTTAAAAGTGGAAATTATTGGTTTGAACAAATGGTCAGTGATGTTGGTGGATGCTTGCTAAAACACTTCACCTTCTGAAACACTCATGGAGTCAATTTTCAAGTAATAGTATACAACCTAGTGATTTTATTACCAAAAAAAGAAAAACGTCACTGTTAACCCACTACATACAAATAACAGAAAATCAAATCCAGCTGAGCAGGGAGGATCTCACATGCACTTCCTTTTTNAGCATGGACCTGCTTGCCCAGCAAAGTAGTATGCTTGAGCCTGTGTAATGGTGTTCAGCAGTGCCACATGAACCCTCTCACCAGTCTGGGGACAGTCCATATCAGCAAACACAGAATTAGTGAGCTAGTGGAAACAGGGAATGCAGAGTTGAATACAGCATTGCCTTTTTTAGAGCTACTCTATCCCTTCTTTTCTGAATGCAGCCAAAATCCTCTGTGGGACAGACCTACAGGCAGATAGAGAAGTGAAAATCAGATTTCCCCAAAGCAGAATGTCCCCAAAACACGAGGGGCACAGGTCATCAAGCCACTGCTTCCAAATTGGGAAGGCAGAGAGACACAACTATGGAAGGGAGAAGAGTGATTTTTAGAGGGATCAGCCAAAAGTAAATTCTGTTCAGAATATTCATTATGGAATTTTCCCATCCCAGTGAACTCAGTTCTCTGCCCAAACATATCTCTTTCCAACTGAGATAACACAGATCCCTCAGGAAGGATCTTTTTTTTTTGTCTTCCAAAGAAAAGGTTTGCTTTTTCACACATTAAATTCAGCTGTTTCCTGTCCCCTGGATACCTTGCCCAGCATCTATATTGCTTACGTCTGTGATATGAACACACTCAGTTCTTGCTGAAGCATACCACTTATCTTTCAACACTTCCTTCATAGTCCTGAAACACTTGTGGTGCTGAAAATTGACTCTCCTTAGTAATCTACAGTGTTAGGTGAAGCCCTTTTTAGAATTTGTGGTGGCAAATTGTTCATGAATTTGCTGCTGGTTCATATTTCTAGACCATAAGTACATAATTTACTGATTTTTTTGGCCTCTCACCTATTGCTAACTGCAAACCTTATCCAGATGAGATGCCTCCTGCAGATGTAAGGCACTGGGGTTGGCAGTCCTGGCAAACACAGGTGGTTGAAAGGCTGATATAATACAAGTCAAAACTGAATTGATTATTTATGTCCCTGTTATTACAGGTAACTTTAACTTTCTTCTGGTTTGTCTCATTTTGTTTCCCACTGATAACAGAATTAAGTAATTTTGCTCAGCTTTTTCCCAGTGAGAACTGTAGTGCTGTTTTCCTACTGGTTAAAAAAACATTAATAACCATCTAGTAAGCTGCTATGCTTCTAAAATTTAGTTTGCACATGCCTCCTTAATTCAGCCTTTGTGCTTAAGACTTGCCAATCAGATTATGCTTTGCCTGGAGATCAGTAGTGCTGGTGAGTGCGCCTCTTGTGTGTTTTCAGGGATGCAGGTATAAGCTATCCCTCCAAACAGCCTCTGCAGTGTACATACATGAAACTGTTCCTGTGCATGGGTGGCATCTGTCATTGACAATAGTGACAGTAATCAATTCCAATGGCTTTGACAGAGATGTTTTTCATCCATTATTGCTTAGCACAATCCTCCTTGTTCTTTTATGCATGCTCCATTCTAGATGCCTTTTTCAACCCTGCCAAGGACAAAGTCCCTTTCTTTCATCCTTTCATTTTGGTTTTTGAAATACTTTTTGATAGTAGGCTTTGTACTTCAGCCAATGTTTAGGTATTGATGTCATTATCCATTCTTCAGAAGTAGGATGTTGACTACAGCTATTCCTTTCTTTCCACCCATTTGTCCACTGAGTGAGAAGTGTTGTCTTATGCTGCGTCATGAGTGCAAGGTGACAGAATCACAGAATCGAATCACAGAACAGGTCAGGTTG
>VXBU01012223.1:2810-12924 GCA_013400315.1 Bombycilla garrulus
TTGGTTCCATTCATTAGGCCCAAAATGGCCGACAAACACAAAATTCACTCTGGCGACAACATAGTATACAGACTAAGAAAGCCACTGACCTCTAAAGTGGACAAAAATCCTAAAATTATCTGTATGTTAACAAGAGTAGCTTGCCCTAAATGCAAGTTCAAGGAAAAACTGATATACAGGAACCACAAAAGAACTGAGCTTCCAGACAGAAGAACAGAGAGACATACGAGAAAAGTGTTTCCAAAGGCAGCGAAACTAAGAGGCACTTTCATAAGTGTAGACACAGCCAAGAAACAAATAAGTCATATATTAAATAAAACTGTAATTTTACAGGCCATTTTGAAGGGGAGGCTGAGGAGGGAAAAACTACTCTAGAAATACAAAATAATGCTCAAGGGTCTTCTGGAGTTTTCACACTGACCAACAAAAGCTTCAGAACACTGGGAATGTTCCATGAAATATTCATCCTTTACACAGCCAGGCCACACAGTTGATAGAAACACTTGTGTCCCTTATGTCTCAGAAGGATTAACATGCTGAACACTTGGCTGGTTCTCAGATTTGACTGATTGATGCAACAGAACATACGTTTCTCTGGTTTTGTTTGTCATATGTTTCTTTAGGATGAAATCAGATATACCTTCTGCAACAAGAGCAAGGTTGTTCTTTCCCATGGGATAATGGTCCCATAGCATGACCAAAAAAAGGTTTGCACAAGCAGGGAGTCAAAAGAAAAGTGATGGTCACAAAAGGAGCTGAGACCTGTAGATCAAACAGCCACACAGAAATGACAGCACACAGAAAACAATGCCTCAAAAATGCCAGAAAGGACATTTCCTGAAGCCAGGTGAGTTGAAAGTTTGATTAAGCTCAAAACTATCAAGGTGGCTAAAATCAGGCTTGAAAAGTATGGCCTGCATAGCTGCTTTGGAGAAACTGAGAACACAGTGGTTTACAGGACATTATGTCACTCCTCTCTATTTAAACACTTTTTGTTGTAGAAGCTGCAATAGCTAAGTGATTTGTCCTTATAAGCCACATATTCTTTTTGAGAGACATATCCAAAGAATGAATTGTGGACAGATTCACTTCAACCTTTTTGGCAGACCTTATCACAATCATGTAATACTGTTATAAATTGAAAGATCAATATGAATCACACCATATAAAAGCATGTGATGACACAAAATAAGCACATTGAAGGTTTAACCAAAGCAAGTTCTTCAAAGCCCAACACAGTGAAAGATGGGAGGAAAATTGTCTTTCATCTTAATAATATGTCCCATCTGTCGGAGAAGTGAAAGCCACATCAACACTGATGACTGAACTGCAAGTGGATTGAAGTTTGAAGGATTGTAAGTGAAACAGGACAAAAACTCAAAAAGGAGTTGCATATTGTCCTACACTCTGTTTCTCATTTTCCTTATGCTATTGGAGCTTTCTGCTAAAATTAGCAAATTGAGCCACTTCATAGTGCATATTATAAAAATATCTTATATTGCCTGTAATAGAAAAGTGTGAGGCATATTTTTCTGTGCTTCTATATTAGCTTTTCCCATTCTGATTTGAAAAGAAATCAGAAATATACATGCAGGGTTATCAAAAGAAGGTTCTGAAAGAAGCATTTTTTGTGTTATTTTTAATGAAGTCTCTTGAATAAAGCTTGAGTCTTATTTTGTTTCTAATATGACACCAAAGTACAAGACTTAAACTTTCATTCCCATTTCACATATGACAAAAGCAATTAACTGATTATTAAATAGAGATTTACCTTTTCTGTTATTGGAAAGAGAAGCAGTACTGCACATACAGGTCTTGGCACCATGCTAAGCAGTTCTGGCTCCATTCCATAAACATCTACAAATTGCCAGTCAGGATGTATACCCAACTGTTTCAGGAACTGGAAAAGAAAAAAAAGGCATACTATTAAACAAGTACACTTAAACACTATCTTTTCAGAAGCATAACAGAGTATCCACAAAGTGAAACACATTAAAACAACCCATGCTTTCTAAAATTTAAGGAGACTAAGAGAGATACAAGTTTTAATAAAAAAGGCTAAATAAATCACACACAAAAATCCCCATGCTTTATGTATCTAAATAGTCTTTATGGAAGGGAAGTGGAAACACTCCCAGCATTATTTACTGAAGCATTAAAGCATTTCAACCATTTTAAAAGCGTTCTGTCACAAAAGAGAAGAGTATTGAATATTCACATTAACTAAAAATCATCAGCAAACTTATGGTATTATTTGACTCCATATAGTATTATTTGACTCCATGCCTTCAGAATACCTGGCTCCAGTGCTCATCTTGGAGCTCTTACAAGCAAAAAGATGTAGGAGCGAAACCATACAAGATACACATTTTAGTAGGTGTACTTTTTCAAAAAAAAATCCCTTTGAACTATGATGGAGTAATATATTTTGAAGACTGGATGCTCACTTTTTAATTGGACATTCTTCTTGTACTTAAGTAAACCAGACATCACAACAACAGTTGCAGAATTAATAACTACAGAGATGATCTAAGAGAATTTGAAATATTTTCATTGCCAGTCTGGAAGAACCTATCTGCATTCAGGAACTGTTGTTACCATACACACGCAGTGACCATTCACAATTATGTGAAAAAATGAATTGTACACTGTGGCATATACAGATCTTGGAATGAATATGGGGGAAAGGGCAAGTGTTAAGTATTTAGTAACTGATGAAACAGAAGACAGTGTATTCTGAACTTCTATTCTAACCCTGTACATTGTGAAGATAATTACCACATTGTGAATAGCAAAAAAAAAAAACCAAAAAACGAGAAGGAACTACATGTATGGGTGCATTAAAATATTAATCCTAATTCTAGTACTTCTCTTACTAAGCCAATGATTAATCTATCATTTTTATTGCAGGAAAAGTAACATAACTGAAAAAATTCCATTTTCCATTCCAATATAATTTGATATTTTGCAATATTATATTAAATAAGGGTACAAATGCCCAAAAATATAAAAACCAACACTCAACTAGAAAAAGACCCCACAAACCAGAAAAGACAATGAGAAAGGATCCCATTAGATACTGGACAAATAAGTCATTTAGATTCTCTTGTCCTTTTCTATACCACTGGGGAAAAAAAAAACACCAAGCAAGCAAGCAAGCAAGTAACAAAAATAAAACCAATCCCTTTAAACCCCAAGTCAACAAAATTAACTAGTTAACTAAAAGTTAACTACAACAAAGTTAACTAAGCCTAAGAATGGTTTACTCAAACTCCTGAATTAAGAATTTAATGAACTAAAACTCCATGGATACAGGATACCTTTCATTATGCATGTTACCATACCACCTAGAAACTTTACAATTTGAGAAATTTTAACTTCCAGTAAACAATGAGAGTGACAATGAAAAATGATGGTCAGCACTGTCAGAGAACAGCAAGAGCACGGGCTTAGTATGACAAGCAGTGATCTTAACACACAACCAGACTAATAACTCTACTGTAGAATCAAAAACCAAAAATAAAATACTAAGGATAGACCCAAAATAGGCAAAGAAGATATCTCTCTGTGTGTCAAGAGGGTTTCATTCAGGCCTAGAAAAAAAGATAGAAATATCCTTCTGAAAATTATTAAGTAGATTTTAAAAACTCTGCAGAATAAGTCCCTGTGTAAGAGAGACTGACAGAAGGGTAGCATGAACAATAGATGGCAGGATGGAAAGACAAATAGGATAGCAGGAAGTTCAGTACACTTCTTAGATAGCCTCACTGTCTAAAAAGGTGAGAGTCCTCTGCTGTTTCCCTTTCCAATTATTTTGGGACTATCCAAGCAATTTTATTCTGCAAACACCTACTGTAAAGAACAGTTAGGGTTCTTTGAGGGTTCACTCATTTTCAACTGTTCACTTTCTCTTAACTTATTGATACAAGTACACAAGATAACATAAAATAGCAGCTTCATATTTGTCCAGATCTGCACAACAGAGTATCAGAATCATTGCTTATCACACTGCTGACAATTCTTAATTTACAGGTTTTTGAGCTTTTACCTAAGAAAAAAAGAAAAATACTTGGCTAGATACCAAACACATATATATAATACATGTTCCTTTTCCGGGTTAAGTAAAGGTGGCCTGTCCACCTTGGACAAGTCCGGTAGAATTGGTCCAGATCAGGTGTTAATTGACGCGTTATGAAATAAAAAGTGTCTTGAGAGTCCTGTCCCTACATACTATCTGTGAACTAATTTCATCCTAATCCTACTGGCTTGCGGCTGCCCTAGCATCCCAAGCTCTCGTCTAAATTTATTTAAAGTTAACAACAATACAAACATAACTACAAACATTGTCAACATTATCAATTACAGTGACTTACTACTTCTACAGTTACTAGCAAACATATGTACAATATCAACAGATGACATGAGCGTGATGCGGGATAAAGTCCTGGCAGTTGCCTCTTGCCTTGATTTAGAAAGGCCAAGGGCTCCCAACAGCTCAAAGTTCCCTATTACAGAAGTTTTACGGGATCTCAGGAAGTACAACAAGAGCAGCACAAAATCCCCTACATGTCTGTATCTAGTATTCACTTTTTCACAACTTTATTTTTACAGATTGTAGTCATAGTTTTGGTTGTCTCTTTTCTTCTTGTCTAAAAAGACCTTGCTGAAAAACACTTCCTGTTTTTTCACTGGTCCACTTTAGAAAAAGCCACTTTAGAAACTACTTTAGATTCCTCACCCTTATCTGCACTTCCTATGAATCTGTCCTTTTTGCCCCAGTATTCCAGAAGGCCTTTCTTTGTCACCTGACTACTACTGTTTATAACTAGCTAAGGGAGAGTGCAGAGAAGATGGATACAGATTCATCTCAGCAGCACACAAGAAAACAACGAGAAACAAGAGGCTGAAACACAGGGAAACATGACCTTGATAAGGAAGGCATTTAAAAATAAATTTAAAAAAATAACAAACATAGTAAAACACTAGCACAAACTGTCCAGGAGATTGCGGAGTTTGTGTCTTGAGAAATTCAGAGCCTGAAAGGTTGCAATTTGTTTTGAACTATCATGCTGGTCTGCAGAACTTAAAAAACTCTCCCAGCCTACCTCATTCTATTGTAAATGATCACAAATTGTAAATCTGTATGTCTAAATGCTGGTTAATTGCAAAAACACATTAGACACTCCTAGGCGTTTTACCCATGCAGCACGTGGTGTAAGCTATTCTGCTTTCATTGCTGGTACAGCTACTTCAGCCTACTAACTCCTAGGCATTGAAAAAAGCATAGACCAGTTATATTTCATGTGGGTTTAGAATCCTACTTCTGCCAACATAGTTACAGAGCCAGTAGGAGGATTTGATCTATCAGGTTTATGGAGATGCAGAAAGGGTAAGAGGGAAAAGACAACGTAAGGGTGAAATTTTTTATAAACTTATGTAAGTAGTAAATGCACAATTGAAATATTGTCTAAGCAGCAATGTGCTTTTCTACTCTGTCAATTGAATGTAAAAACAAACTGAAACAAAATAGGAGTTTGAAATTCAAGTGCAATTAAAGTTGGACAGCATCTGCAAACAATTCAGGAACGTCACATTTTAAATAAGGCATTATACTCAAGACGTGGATTTTTCCACATTTTACTGTGGTATTTATATAAAAGTTGGAACCATGAAAACATAAAACTGGCAAAATGCACAAACATTTCCAGACTCTCAGATGCAGAAGTCAAGAGAGCTTCTGGGGGAAGAACTAACTGTTGCCATCTTCTTCTAAGCAGAAATGTAAACCAAACACCCACAGCATCTAAATTTTATTTTACTTCTGCTGAATGCATTAAAACATGTCTGTATCACAATGAAACCACAGTTAAGATTTTCCTCTGCAAAAATGAAGCGTTCCTATAGCTTTAGGAAACTGGAAGGACAAGACGTAAATAAAGCAATTAAAACAATCAATTTTTTCTAACTTCTTCATTAAAGCACAAGAATTTTAGAAATAAGGAAACCACCCAAACAATATTTTATTGTTGGAGCATTATAAGGATATATTTCTTCATTCTTTCATCATGATATTTATGGAATTAAAATGAAGAAATAAACTTTCATTACATTTTAGAGACTGAGATTTCAGTCACATGTAGCAGCTGTAAAAACTTTAGTTCTGTACAGCAGGTCAAAAGGCACACCAGGAGCAAAGAGATAGCTGGAACTTACACAAGCTGCATTATTCTTCTTTACTAACTACTCCTCACTTAGAATGGCCACAGTATGATCTTAGTCAAACAAGAGATGATACATTATAAAAGACTTCCTTAGGAAAATCAAAATTTGTTACAAATTCTTTCATATCCTCAGGTTCTGTACTTCAGCATAATAAAGTTCAAAGAATACAGCCCATTGCAAATTTTTTTTCAAAAACCTGAGAAAACTTACATCCACAAAATTCTTATCCTTCCAGTTATGTTCATTACTTAATGGTGTCTAGAAGAGTAACACTGACTGACAGTTAGTGTTCCTGTTCTTCAAAATGAGAGGTATATATTTTTCACATATCCATAAAGCAGTTTTGAAATTTAATACTCAGTATGCCCAGGCACTGCTGTACATATTCAACCAGGGCATCCCACAGGCAGCAATGCAAAAAAAACCACTCAGAAATCTGGACGAACCAGCTGACCAAGGCTTCCTCTGAAACCAGTGAGCAAGAGCTTTAAAATGCTTCCAGCAGAGTCCTGAGGTGTCGATACTGAGCCACTGATTCAATACAGAATACTGTGTTATTGTGAAAAACACTTAACAGACCTGTTTCCATGATGTAAAAAGCTACTCATAATTGGACGAGCTGGATCAAACCACTCTTCTAAATAAGCTGTTATATACATTTATTTTTTTACAGTTTACTGAAACAACCATTGGATTCCACTGACTCTGCTGATCCTTTACGCAAGGAAAATGTCAAAGTGGGAAACAGCATTTTCGGTGTAGCAAGATAAAGTATAAGACAGGAAGAACTGTAACTTGTTCTCCGCTTTACAGCACCGCATTCTGTCTTCAGGACAGTGAGGGTTTCCTTGTAAAAAAAGAACTAAGAAACCGAGCAAAAAAACCATAAGAAGGACCAGAAGTGGTGAGTAAAATTAGAGGAATGAAATACATGGTCTTCTTGGCTTTCAATTACTGAAGAACTTCAAAGACTGAACTAAGGCAATCTTTTAACTATTCATATAAATAGTAATCTAATGCCCAAAATAAGTTACAATTTTCCCTGAGCAACACATTTACCTATTTAAACTGAGTAAGAAGGCTACACAGTTGGAGAAATTTTAAACTAGAAGCCATTCACAAAGTCCTCCCACAGAGGTCACCTACAATGCCTTCATATTTATCCTTGTGCTTGTTCTTTGCTATGTAGCACCACAGGCTCAACATTCCCCTTTTGTTGGCTCTGTGAAAGGCTTTCTGGGATATTGTCTTTTCAGAAAGACACAAACTGAATCCTGGTTTTCCACCTTCTGAGGCTACATGAGTAATAACAGGCTGTTTTCCAAGCACGTACACTATCTCCACTATTTTTCTCTCTGCTTACCGCAGAAGAGTTAAACTCCGCTCCCTCATCCGAAAAAAAAAAATAGTAAGCTTATCTAGGCATTTTTAGAAGGGCATATGTGTTTCTCCACATCCAACATCTTTTCACACCATGACAGTACCTCATGAATGCTACCTCCCAGCGCACTTCAGGAATTGTGTGCATTTCTCAATTATTTTGATCACCAGGGCTTTTCTTTGGGAAAGCTTGTGGGATGGTGTTTCAGAGTCCAGGAAATGAAAAGACTTTTCAGGAAGACTAAGGCCTGCTTCCAAGATACTTATTTCTTCTCTGTATTTGCCTGACACCCTGAAGAGAGGTGTTCCATAAATGGATAAAGACTGGTTGTATCCAGTTTCTGCCACTTGTGCTATGCTTTGTGAGCTTTACTGTCCCTGTGACTTTCAAGCCACAGCTGTCAATGGCTTTCATGAGCTAAAATAATTTTCTTTATGCAGCTGACTCTCAATACCTTAATGGTTTAAAAAACTCAAAGCCCCAAACCCTTCAAAAAGTAGGACCAAAGGCCTAAAAATAATGCTGGAAGGTAACTAAGAAGCAGCAACTAAGCTCTATGGGGCAAGAGAAACTCAAGTAGCCAACACTCAGTAGTTGAACTCTGAAGCCAGAGTTTGAGCTTCATAATCAGATGCAGTCAATTACTCTGTTCTTATCTGGACATAATGAAATATCATCTTATCCAGGAAGTGGGGCTATTTCTTAGAATGTGTAGATGAAGAAAGGATAGAGAGGATGAAAAAAGGTGGGACATCATGAAAAATATCCACCAATACTTTTTGTTTATCTGCGCTTCCTAGGCAATCAATTGTGGGTTGCAAGGCAGACTGAAGCAACATTATGACAAAGAACAATCAGCTTGTGTTCTGATCTTTTCACTCCAAAAAATTCTGCATGCAGTTTTTGTTGTTTGTCTTTTTTTGAAGAAAAAAAAAGTAGAGATTGGGAACAAGATACACAAACATCATATATATAGTAATTGATAAACACAATTTTCTTGCTTTCTCTCAGGAAAACCCCATAAGATACCCAGGAAGGAGGGTAGCATTGGTCATGTCAGGCTCTCCAACGAAATGTCAAAGAGAGGAAACCATTCCCTGTCATCACCGTACACAAAATGGAGCTTTGTAAATGCTGCATCATCAACTCTTTCTGTATCAGAGGTAGACAACAATCCATTCTGTCAGACTGTAGAAGTGAAGGAGAAGAAAAAGTACTGTGGCAATCACTTAGCACTGTATGGTACATTTAACTCCTGACTTCACAACCAGCACTGTGTGCTGTACTGAATGACTGTCTTCTCTCTTGAAAACATCACTACAGACATGTCGCAGATTTCCACTGCCACTAGAAATCTCTAAAGCTAAGAAAGAATATTCCTGTTTAACCTCACCAGCAGTTTCTGAACCTTCAAATAATTTTAACACATATGCACAAAGAAAGGTTCTATATAGATTAAGGATTTTGTTACAAATTCCTGTACTTGTATTATAATAAGAACACTTTCAGATAGAGAAAAACTTCTGAGATATTTCTGGGAGACTTCACATACCTCTAACTGAGAAATACCATTTTTTTTCCCACTATCATCTTGTCCTGGGGTGACTGTATGCTCCAGTATCCCCATCACCTGTTTCTCTCAAACTAGCTGGGGTAGGGGACACTGAAATCTGCTTTCTAGAGGAGACCTCTTTGGAGGTTTCCTCCCAAAATTTGCCCTAAACCAGGACACATCTGAATTTCTACTACAAAGACAGAAAGCCTCAAATTTACAGCCTGTATTTCAAAACCAGAGGAGACAGAGTACTGTAAGAACATACTAAAAGCAAAAGAACCTGCATTTAGTACACTTCCTTACTAGCTGCTGTTAATAAGGGGGATAAAATGATTGGTACCATAATCAAAACAGGGTAAGCACTTGTTGAATTGGAATTATAGTTCTAATTGCAATCTAACAATAAGAATCTATGCATCTTACAGGTCATTGTAATTTTTTGTAATTATTTTTTGTTTAAGACTGCACTACCACACCTAGCAATAATTTTAACACTAACAAAAGTAGTATGCATTAGGGATAGTCTAACACTCAACTAAAAAAGCCAAATAACAAAAAACAAACAAACCAACCCCAAGAATAAACACTTGGCATTTGGCTAGATGTCTGTCCAAGTACATGTACTAAATGACTACCAGACACAATTATTAGTTTGTAGTGGGACACCATTGTGTTTTTTAATGCTAAAGACTTCTAGAGTATTTTACAGAGCACAGTACAGAGTACCACAAGAAATGCCCATCCTTGCAATTAACTCCACAGGATCTTCTAAAAATTAGTTTGCAACTTCATTAGAATTTCAAATGACTATTATTGTTGTTTTAAACACAAGCAGGATATGAATAACTTATGACTAACAGCCCTGTTGCTACATAGTTCACCACTGTACTGATGAGATTAAAAGAACGATTAATAATGCAAGGTGCATTCATATTCAACACTCACCTTTTTTTTTT
>VXBU01012223.1:13308-26088 GCA_013400315.1 Bombycilla garrulus
TTTTTTTTTTTAAATATACATCTCTCGGTCTAGATAATAACAACCTCTGCTCAGTCAAGACTGGAAAATACAGTGAAGGAGGAAGTCTAATTGGTTTCAAGTGGCCTTTTTTACACAGAAACAGTAACAAGAAAATCCTTGTGGAGTACAAATTCCTATTATCTACGATCATCTACAACTGACACATCCATCATCAGTGCAAAACCAATGGGCAAAAGCGATGGATTTTAAACACACTTATAATTGTTCATTTGACATTCCTCTAGGATTCTCTCCATACAACATAAACACAAAGGGATACAAGACATGTCAGATTAAAAAATGTCACTATTTCTTCCTCCTCAATTTCTACTTTAATGGTGGTCTTAATTTNTAGGAGACTGGGATTATAGGCTTCTCAAATTGCTCCATGGCAGCAATACTATTAAGAATTGTAAAATTATTTGCCCTAGAAACTATAAAGCACAAAATGACCCAGCATCAAATAACTCTTCACTCTCCTGCAGATGTAGTTCGTATATTACAGCAACTACAACAACAAAAAAACCAAGCAAAACATTCTCTATGTACAAAAATTCCCAGTTTCCGAAATATTTCAACAATAATAGTTTTAAGAATACAATTTTGCTGCTGGAGGTTTCAAGCCCTTTGGCTTGAACTCCATCTTTAACACTATCAACCTGCAACACTATCAGACCTGCTGAAATCAACAACTGACCATTAACACGCTGCTCACAATTGTCACTGAGAACACGATGCAAGGTTAGAGTACATGTGATTTCCTTTCAGCCAGAGCTTATTTAGTGGGAGCATTGTTTGATGTACTAGAACAAGCTTCCTTTCTCTAGCGTGGGTTCTACCATGCTAACAAAAACAGCAACAACCAATCATGCACATATTGTCATGAATAAGCAGCTAAGTGCAAATATGGTAAAATTACATTATTTTTTATGGTCAGACAAAAAAGAATGAGACTACAACACAGTGATGCAAGCAGACCCATACATGTGCCCAAAGCCATCACGTACAGGTCCACACCTGGCACGCCTTATATATAAAGTAATGTTTTAATCGCTAATTAATGAATTAAAACCCACCTTGAAAAACATGACAGATTTCATTACAGTAATAGCCAGGCCGCAACAATTCTCTTTTGACTGTTCGTTTTTCTTTCATATAGTATCTTTAAGGGAGAGGTTCCAGTACGGTCCGACATGAGAAGACTGTGCGCAGACACGCGTGGGGAAGGAAGGGGGCTCTCTCCTTAGACAAGAAGGAGCCTTCACTACATGAAAACGAGACGGGCCCAAAGCTGCAGAGACTAAAGATTACCTCAAATAAAAGCTTCTTACCTGATTCGTGACCTGAAAAGAAAGCAGAAAACAGAAGGGAGTTAAGACCCAGTCGGATCCGCGGGACAAGACCTTCCTCCGTCCCTGCCACTACCAGCCAGCCCTTAGGAGGCGATGGGGTCCGGCACGGCTGGGAGCCCTCTGCCCTCTCCCCTCCGCCATCCTCCCGGCCACCCCAGAACAGGCAGACTGCGGGAGGGCAGCCCCCCGCGCACACGGCAGCGCCCCACCGCTCAGGTCGGGCACACTCACGTCGGGGTTGGCCTCCAGGGGCAGCCAGCGATGGGGTTCCATGGCAGCGGAGGCAGATCCCGGTGCGAGGCTCGGCAGACCCTCCCAGCGCGGCTCTGACAGCGCCTCACGGTGCCGCCGCGCCTCAGTCCTGACCCGGGGCCGCGTCACCGCGCCGCGCCTCACGGGGGGGGCGGGCGAAGGACGAAACACCCGCCCGGCTCCCTCCCGCACCGCGGCGCCGCTCCGCACGGATGGCCGAGGCGGCGCGCCCGGCGGTGGCTGCCGTCCGTCCTCGGAGTGCACCGGGCGGCGATGCCCGGGAGATTCCCCCCTCCCCGCCCTCTTGTCTCCCCCGGCAATGGACTCTCCCAGCGGGGCAACGGGGTGGTTCCTCTCCCGCGCGGCCGCCGGGGCCTGCGGGGTGCGCCGCAGCCGCCGGGGGGCGCGGCCGCTCGGTGTCGGGGCACGGCAGGGGCTGGAGGCGATCCCGGCGGGAGCCGCGGGGGTGTGGGGAGAGCCCGCCAAGCGCTCCGGCAGCCTGGCCCCGCTGAAGCGGCCTCCAGCAGCTAAGCTGAACCGCGGCGGGGAGGCACGGGCAGCGTTGAGGGAAATACGCCCGCGGGGGACGGGGTAGGCCACGAGGCGAGGCGGGACAAAGGGAGTCGGAGGAACTGCTGAAGAGCAGTGGCAGTAAATTACCCACACACCACAGAATCACAGATTATTCTGAGTTTGAAGGGATCCACAGGGATCATGGAGTCGAGCTCCCGACCCTGCACAGGTCGTCCTCAAGAGTCACACCATGTGCCTGAGCGCATTGTCCAAACGATTCTTGAACTCTTGTCAGGCTGATCCTGTGACCACGTCCCTAGGGAGCCTCTTCCAGTGCCCAACCACACTCTGTATGAAGAAACTTTTTCTGTTGTCTAACCTAAACCTCCCCTGACACAACTTCAGGCTATTCCCTCAGGTCCTGGGACCGATTGCAGAGAGAAAAGATCCGTACCTGCTCCCTGGCTTCATCTTGCCTGAGAAGACCTCAAGTGTAGCAGCAAGGAGTTGGGTGATGAGGTCCCCAGATGTCCTCCCGAAAATTACTGCAAATGTGTTAAACACGATTAAAAACAGCATTATCTTCTATAGCTGCAAATCCCATCATACTTCTCAGGACCATTAAACATGGCATTTCTTGGCCCTTCAGCTAGGATGAGGCACAGTCTAATACATACATAGCCTATACACTGTGATTACATTTTATATGTGTACATATACCATATTTAGTGTTATACCTTCTTTCAAGTTATTTTAGAAAGGCTAAAAATAATGAACACATCATGGTATTGGTGAGGCCACACCTCCAGTACTGTGTCCATTCTGGAATCTGCAGTTCAGAAGGGACATTGAGGTACTGGAACAAGTCGAGAGAAGGGCAACAAAGCTATGGTGAATGGTCTGGAGAGCACATCCTATGAGGCAAAGCTGATGGAGCTGTGGTTGTCTAATCTGGAAAAAAGGAGGCTCAAGGGGGACCTTATCAGCCTCTTCTCCCAAGTAACCAGTGACAGGACAAGATAGCATAGTTATAAGCTGTGCCAGGGGAGGTTTAGTTTGGACATTAGGAGGAATTTCTTCACAGAAATTGATTAGGTATTGGAATGGACTGTCCAGGGAGGTGGTGGAGTCACAATTCCTGGAAGCATTTAAGAAGAGAGTGGACATGACATTGAATGCTGTGGTGTAGCTGACATTGGGATGTTCTATCATAGGCTGGAGCTGATGATCCCAGAGGTCTTTTCCAACATAATTGATTCCATGATTTCTTAGCCTCAGCCATCCTCAACTGCTGCTGGTCTCTCTACACTCTCTACAGATGCAGCTGACCTACACAGCCCCTTGCAGCATTTGTACAAGGCCTTGAGCTTTCAGAAGCAGACATTTGGACAAGATTTTTATAGAACTCTGTGAGCTGGGGCTCCCAGGCTGCCCAGCAGGTGAGCAAAAAGACCTGGGGCAATGGAAAGGAGGCACTTGAGCATGAATCTACATCTGGGGTGAGCAGAGAGGGTGCAGGAAAGCTGGGAACTTTGCCAGCTCACAGGTAAATCAGAGTGTTGTGAGAGGAGGAAGGAGTGCAGGATGAGGAGCAGATGGTGTCTCCAGGTCCTGTGGTACCCAGGAGTAATCAAGTGCCAGGAGGCTAAAAAGGGCAGTGTTGGGGATATCAAACACCTCAGAGACCAGGCATTGGAGAAGCTCAGTTAACATATATGTTTTCTCCTGTGTGCCTGAAGAGCTTTTTGAAGAACTTGGTGTAGTTCTTTAAAGGGTTTTGATGCAAATTATGTCTCATTCTGTAAATGTTAAGTCTACTAAATGAAGTACATTACCTAATGATGCTCTTATTTCACCCCCTGTAATCACTTAGCAGGGCTATGGTATTGCTACGTGCCTATGCCTGAAGCTTCTGCTTTGGCCTATCAACAATACTGTAGCATCTCTCTATCCAATCTACTTGTAGCTCATGACATTTGTCTTCTAATTTCTATACAGTGTCTTCTCATATGAAGTTCTTGGTCCTTCTCTAGCTAAAAGATGGGCCTGTAATGTCAGATCACCATCTTAGCCTGCATCTGCATTCTCTGCCATGAAAAATGTCATAGAAAACACTTCCAGAAGACAGAATTTTCTAAAAATGCACAGTTTAACTCTATGGATAAGCAGACAAGCAAAAATCCATTCATATTTCACCACCTTCTGTTCCAAATTTTAAAAAATGCATATTTATATGCCTATGAAAATAACCCCAAAATATTTTAAAATTTCAGGAAATGATTTTGTAATTACCTAACCACCAAGATATTAAACTTCACCTCCCATCTCCACATGTTGGAGAAAGAAGGTAAGAAAGAAAAGTAT
This sequence comes from Bombycilla garrulus, assembly GCA_013400315.1. Lineage (NCBI taxonomy): Eukaryota > Metazoa > Chordata > Aves > Passeriformes > Bombycillidae > Bombycilla > Bombycilla garrulus. The sequence continues at coordinate 17,811 of VXBU01012223.1, forward strand.
CATAATGAATATTAGTCATAGTGCTAAGGGCACTACTGAGAGACTTAATGAATTTGTAATATAAAATCATCCATGAAGTTCTCTAGATAACAAAGTATATATTAGAGTTAGGTAAGTTAAGAACAAAGAGATTGTAGAGTCCTCAGAGACAGATCTCAGTGATGCATATATTGCCAGTGTTTTGACAACCATGAGGTCGTAAAAGACTACTCAAAACCATTTGCACACTTAATTAGATACTTTAGAGGGGAGAGGCCAAGACCAGACAGGTCATAAATGTACAAAGCTCATAAAAACACACCACGTTCCATAATGATTAGTCTTTTCCCGAAATATATTATAGATTCTGATGCCCAAAAGATAGGCTGGAAATAAATCCCCATGGACTGATGTCTATAGAGCAGGTATTTGTTTATTGCAGAGCTGGTGGTGAGAGGGATTTTTCTCCATCTCACTCACCCACCTTTGTCAAATGCTATGGTGTATTTCTACAGTAAGTATTGCTTAGTATTAGTGTGTCACTACAACACCCTCACACATGGTCTCATGGTGATTAGACAGTTCTTTTGTACTGTGTTTGCACCTCCCCAGTCTGGGGGTCTCAGGGGTCTTTGATGAAGGCTTCCAAGGTCTTCTTCAGTCTGAACTTCTCAACTTTGTCTTTGGAGCACGCACAGGTATGGTGTTCCCTTGGTCTGTCTGATCCTAACTGGACTAATTTTTTTGTTTTATCGCTAATTGGCTTTGCACTTGCCAATTTTTCATTAGTACTATTCTTATCTATCTCTAAAGCTATCAACCTGTCAAGTTTTTTCTTCTTTTTTTGCCTATTCAGCATTAAGCAACTAATTAACCATATACTAGCCATTACATTGTATAAAAAGCTATGATTCAGGTTATATAGGTATCAGGTTATATAGATATATAAAAAGTCATAATTTAAGTTATATTTATATCAGGTCATACAGATATATCAGGTTATATTGATATAGCAAATGTCAAGATTTAGGTTATATTGGTATCTTATAACTCAAGCTGTATAAACACCCTAAGTTATATAGGCTTCAATTCTTTCATTAACACTTACTGAAAATACATAGATTTAGTTAGCACTACTGTGGGACGAGTTATGTTTTACTACTGTCACAGCCTCAGAATAGATCTACTGAGATTGTAACATTATTCTCTATATATATTTTAGATTAAAAGCAAATGTAAAACTGATACTAGAGAAGTGTAAAAAATATTATTTTTACAAGTGAAATTGCTGAAGGATCAGTGTTGCCTTAGTACTCCAGCACCAGTCCAAACTTAGCATCAGTATGAAATGTTTATTGCACAGTTCTGTTTGTAGTTTTACAAAAGGTGTCTATTTCCCCATAAAGCTGAGGACACAGTTTACCTACCCAAGTCCAAACCATACAGTTTATTTGAAGGCGTACGGGCTGATTCCACAGCCCACCTGTACCATGTATGGTCATTGACGCTACCCTCTGTAGAGCATGCACACAGAACAGGCTGAGGAAGCCGGAGCTGTTCAGCCCGGAGAACAGATGGTCTTGTGGAAACCTCATGGCAACCTCCCGGGGTCTGAAGGGGATCAACATGGAAGCCGGAGCGGGACTCTTCGTCAGGAAATGTAGTGACAGGGCGAGGGGGAATGGGTGGCTACAAACAGAAAGCGGGGAAATTTAGGTTGGCTATTAGGAAGGAATTCTTCACTGCGAAGGTGGTGAGGCACTGGAACGCGTAGCCCAGAGAGATTGTGGATGTCCCATCCGTGAAGTGCTCGAGATCAGGTTGGATTGCACAACCTGGTTTAGTGGGAAGTGTTCCTGCCCACGGCAAGGGATTGGAGCTGGATGATCTCTAGGACCACTTCCAACCCCTTAACATTCTATGGTTCTGTGATTTGCGTACCAGCGCCTTTGACAACGAGCACCAAGAAAACCCTGCCAGCAAAGAAATCTCAGCCAACTTGTTGCGCCAAGCGAGCGTGCCTCCTCCGGGGCGGTTCTGCACTTCCCAAACCCCGCCGAAGCCGCTCCCGCATTCCGCCCCATGAGGGCGGCAGCAGTACCGGCGGGCCGGGAGCGGCGCGTGCTCCCCGCGTCGCAGCCAATCAGCGCGGCGCTGTTGCCGCTGCCTCGCTCTGGGGGCGCTCGGAGCCAATCAGCGCGGCGAGCGCTGTGTGGCGGAAGCCCGGGCTCGCCATGGCCGCCGGCTCCGGGGGCGCGCTCGCGCGGGCTCTGGGGGCGCTGGGTGAGGGCGGGGGGAGCCGGCGTGAGCGAGTGGGGGGCTCGGGAGGCCCGGGAGGCCCGGGGCTATTTTTTAGTACTTTTAGGCTAAAATTAGTTGCGTTAAATGAGCGCAAATGCTTGCATGATGGCCTAGACACTTTTCGGAGAAATATTAGGTTTATTACTGTAACGCTTTATTAGGTATTTGCTTCTGATCGCTGCTGTTTTGCAGATGGTGGTGGTGTAGCAGATAAGATTCGTTTAATACCTCAAGACTTTTTTGCAGAACTGGTAAGTAGGGCGATAAATAGGATGGGGAAGGTCTTCTGGCACTCCAGGAAGCCTTTTTATTCAAGCTCTTTTGGGTTTTGTGCGATGCAGAGGGAACCTTATCTATATGGTAGCTTCGCTTGACTCATAAAACTGATCAGTCCTGCTTAGAGCAATGGGTTTGATTTAAATTTATATTTTTTATCACAGGAGACTTCTAAAAATCTAATTTTGTCTATCATTTAAATGATGTACCATGGTAACTTGTCTGAAAAGCATTTGGCTTGGGTACTGTAGTGTGCACTTGAACGGTTAATATGAAACTGGTGTGTTAATCAGCAATAGTGAGGTAGAAACTGAAGTCTTGATTTGGTTCATTTTCTTTGCTTGGATTTGATGGAATTTTAAAATCATTCATCTCAATTACTTCATTCCTTACTCTGTACTCTTTACTCTTTTTATCTGTTTTTGTATCAACAGTGTCTTCAAACATGTTTTCTTTTACAGTGTGAACAAACAATTCAACATCTGAACCAGAAGATCCCAGGTGTAAATACAGCTGAATTGTGTCAGGTGAGTTGGCACACCAGCCCTTGTAAGCAAGAATAGTAGCTGTATCTGCTGTTAAGGATCAAATTCCCAACTTGATGTGGGGTTTCTTGTGTGTGTTTATATACAAAGATGCTTTTACTAATGCATAATTTATTATTTCTAATTTTTTGAACGTTCTGTTTCTAGAGAATTCAAACAGCGGGGGTTGACATTAATATTGGTGACCTGGCAAAAATAGCTAACACTCTTTCGTTTCTGTTTAGGTAAGCACAAAATAATTTACTTTGCACCATGTCTTTTTTCCTTCCATCACAACTTAATGGTGGTAATCAAAAGTTATACCAAATGTGGGTATAAAATGAACTGATTTGGGAAAAGTTTGTAAGTCTCAGTACACAGAAAAGAACACTTGGGCTTAGTTTGTGCCATTAAAAAGTGTAGTTACTTACTATATAGTATCGCTTTTTGTAATTAAAAATAAAAAGAGGAACTTTTTCCAAGATGCTGTCTGCAAGCTCTAGAACTAGTGGAGGAAGTTAAGCTCACTTTTATAGCTAAGTCAGCTGGGCCTTTGCCTGGAAAAAGTGTGGTTTATAAACTCATTTCTTGGAGATCAGAAATCGGCATTGGCGCCTTTTTGAAGGATACAGAGCTAATAATATTTCATTCTGCCATGAGTTGAGTTTTTAGGTAATATTTTTAACTGATAAATTTTTCTCTTGTTAGAAAGATAAAATTTTCAAGGCCTTGCTTGTTCTTTTAATATCTAATATCTAAGCTTGGCCTCTGCATATTAAGTCATATTAAGGTCATGTTGTTGTTTTGCACATGGATACAAAAGATCAGTAACATTCTGGGGAAAAAAGTAATCATGGGCTGCTAAATTGTTTTAAAGTACATGTAAAATAGAAGTAAAAGCTGTCACTTCGGGGTGAAATGAGGAATTGTATTAAATTGGTGGAGAATGAAATTGATGCAGTGATCTCTGGATGTGTCTTTTATAGCACAGCAGCCAGAAACAACATCTCAACAGAAGAACTCGTCACTGCCTTGGGCAGTGGCGTCAGCACTTTGCCAAAACATGCAGTTCAAGTTATTCGCCATGTGTGGAACGAGCAGGGCAAAGCCATTGCTGTGTCAGAAGATGCAACAAATATGGCCACAGTGGGGCAGGTAACTAAAGGACAAAGTGCAGCTGAGCTAATGCAGAACACTTCAGAAATGCCAGTGTTTTGCTGTGTGTGTTGTATGGTGTTGTTAGGCAGGCAGTGGTAGATATGCTGCTGAAAGCTTTCCTACCTGTATGCACATTTACATGTTGCCAAATACCTATCCAGATAAAGCAGCAAATACAATAAAGGTTGTCTACGTGCTGAACAGTTTTCTAATATTATTGTTTGCATGGTAAAGTCACATTATTTTTTTACCTTTTTAAAAATTCATGTATTGTAGTACTCTTAGGGAAGATGAATGGCAGTAAGTCTGGCAGACTATTCCTCATTATGTAAATCTGTTGTAGGTGTAAATTGTTCTTTAAAGTTGTTAATACCAGCACTTGACTGCCTATTCTTTGTATCCCTTAAATTTAAACATTTTTTAAAGATACTTTCTGTCAATTTCCAGCATTCCTTTTTTGCTTGAAAAAATAGCAATCTATTTACATTTTAAGATTTTTTTTTCTGACAGCAGTTCAAAAGAGTATAGAATTAGGAAAGGAGAATTTTTTTCTGAGGCTTGATATAAACTTCCAGAGGCTCTTCTTCATGAAAGGATAAAAATTGTAAATTACTTGTCTGAAATGTATCTGTTATGTACTTTGATTTATCTAAAGTGCGGTTATGAAATGCCATAATTTTTCTCTGTAAATTGCTATTATAAATTATTTGGTTTATACTTAGAAACTTCAGGTTTTAGTTAGAAACTCCTAAAAAAAGAAAATATGACAAAAAACCATGCATGACATACCAGCTGGGTGAACTCTATGGCTTAAGCTCCTCTTACTAGAATTTTAGGAAGAGTGTACTTGACTGTTGATTGTACTTGAATAAGGAAAACAGATAAAGTGAAATAACTTACTAAATTACTTATTATTTATTCACCACTAAAGGGAAGGGTAGATGATTTGTGTTCACAATAACATCTGAATGTTTGTTTGTTTTCCATTTGGATAAAATCTCTAGATGTCCTGTATTGTCTGTGAGCTAACCCTCCAAGTGAATACCCTATTTCTGATGATTTTCATCTCTGTAGTTTGTAGATATGAAATGGAAGCTGGGAGTTGCGATGAGCTCTGACAGCTGCAGGTCTCTGAAGTACCCGTATGTCACAGTGACACTGACAGTGGCAGACCCTTCAGGACAAATAACAGACAAATCTTTTGAAATGACCATCCCACAGTTCAAGGTCTGTATTGAATGTTACTTGGATATTCAGCCCCCTGAAAACAACAGTGCCATTGTTGTGAGGGTCAGCTGTGTTCCCTGATGCATGTGTTTGTGCTGCTTGTTTACCTGTACAGTCATGCAAACATGAAGCATTAAGCAACTATTTAAAACACAGAAGCTAAATACTTACATCATAATATTTAGCTCTACATGACTTAGCTGAAAATGTTAATTTAGCAGTAATTGATCATTTCTCTTACGAATAAACTAACAACCAAAGACATAAAATCTTTCAGAGCTTGTCATCTATCATTCTGCCATATTAAAAATTCACAGAATGTTTTTGATCTATGGAACTGATCCCCAGCCTAATAATTGCCAATGATTAGGAATGGAGATCAGTCTGCTTTATCACCACTGACTCTTAATTGCTATGTCTCCATATGTGAATTTATGTAACTTGAATTTTGCATAAACATGGCCCTTGTATTGTCGTTCATGTTTAAAGGGTCAATAGATCACCTAGAGTACCATACAAACTTAAATAGATCCTTGGAATTTGATTGGCAGAAATTTCAGAAGTTTATTCTAGATCGTTTGGTGTAGTGAAATGTTGTATTTATTCTGCTTGAAGCCTATTTAATAATTTTTTGCTCAGCTACTTTAGGAGATGAATGCTACATTTGAGAAATCTGGGTTATTTCATCTGGGAGTAGAAACATTCATGTGAGAAAGGGTTATTTTACTTTTTATGGCATGAGAGATACTTTTTATTTTTCTTTTGTAGCATCTTTTCCCATTAATAGGCAAGCCCATGCGATTAAGGCATCGCCTCTGTTGATTTCGTAATTAATGTGTTCAAATGCCAACCAGCCCACAGAAAGAAAAGCAGAAACTTTCAGTTCAAGCTGTACACTGGAAGTGAGAAATACGGACAGTGTTTTTTTGTCTAACACACTAGTTTGAACTGCAGTTTAAGCTTTTCTTCAAGTAACTGAAATTTGTCTCAATTCTTGCTTTTTAGAACTTCTTCAGACAGTTCAAGGAAATGGCATCTGTTCTTGAAACAGTTTGAAGGGAACTTTTATTTCCAGTGACATGTTGGAGGAAGATCAAGTCAACTTTCCGTTCTGCACAGGGAATAAAGTGCCATTGTTCAGCAAGGTATGTGTCCTTGTCTTCTTGACAAGAACTGGTCAGCATCACTCTTGCACTGCTGTGAAGATTTCTTTGCTTTTGATTACTTGAAGTCAACTCTGCAGTGTTTGTGAAAATGTGTCCAGCTTTGCTCATCCTGGTAGGCAAAAAATTAGGATGTATATGGAGAAGCATCTCTATAGACTTCCTAATACCCACGAATAAGAAACTACACACTAAACTCTGTAATGCAGAAAGACACCTGAAAATGTTGACTGGGAAGATACTGACAGAAGTGTAAATCCCACATTAATATTTTTGTCTGTAAAATTAGGATGGGCTTGGACTCAACAGTAATATTGCATATAAGGAGAATATGAAGTTACATGTAACAAGCATACAGCTACTCTTGAAGAATAGCATTGTCAGGTAGTTGAATGCAGCTATCTTCAGATCTGGTTTCCAGTCTTTTAATAACTGGAGAATATACTTGTCCTAACAGCTTATTTCAACAGTTTATTTCAAATATCAAAACAACACCACCTAGGCTTATAAAGACTGAATTAATGCATTCAATTTTTCCAGAGACCCAAAATTCTTTCAAATTAAGCCCAGAGGCTAATTTTACATAAGGGTAGAAAAGCAAATTAATTCAAAAGTGTTTTATTGGGTTTCTGTTTTTTCATTTCATCCATTGTTAATCTGTGGCATTCTGTTTGATGTTTTGGTCAGCAGTCTTCTTTCTAATTAAATTAAAATATTGATGTAGTTACCTCACTTCGACCTCCTGAACTAGAAGAGTCAAGAGCAAACTTGAAAATTCAGGCTGGAGAGGAAGCCAAGCATATCAGAGAAAGGAGCACACAAAAAGCTTTCTTTGCATATTGCATTGTAACAGGCAGCCACTGGACTGTGTTCTGCACATTGCCCTAAGAAGGTGTCCTAACCAACAAAATTTTGACTTTAATGTTGAAAAATGGGGGCATTTCTAAAGGGGAGTGATAAATCCAATGTGCTTGCATGCTCTCCTCTTAATTTTTTTTCCTTGAATTTTCCATTAAAAAAAACAAAACAACACACTGCAAATATTGGGGGATGTGCAATACTATTGCATCTCCAGATGTGCAGGTGATGTAGTAGAACAGTGAATTTGAAGAGAAATAATTCACACTGATAAGCAGATGGAAGTTTCTGCTTCAACTTGAGGCTGGTAGAGACTGAGTACCAGCTTTGCTGGGACAGGTCCTCAAATGATTTCAAACCCACTTAAAATGCAAACATCAACTCTATCTTTCTAGCTCAAATCTGTTTTTTAAATTAACATTTTTAAAAGCAGGCTGAATAAACTGCAGCACATTGTGCATGCTGCATATACTACAATCCTTTCAGGAATGGCCCTATTTTAGGCATTATGCATGATGCGTTAAAATGGTACTTGGAATTGATTAGAAGCTCCTGGTGTAGTGTCACATAATGCTCTTGGGAGCATGCTTCCCATTTGCCTCTTCCCTTGTCTGCAAGGGCTGAACATAGAGCAAACAAATGTGTGTGGAAAAGTGATGTGAGCAGCTGATTTTTTTTGTTGTTTTTTTTTTTTTAATTTGCAGAAGTTGGAGTGTAAGGCTGCTATAACTGGAAAACACTGCTTTGGCCTAGTGAATTAATTGTGTTACATCAATGCAAGAATTCCAGGAA
>VXBU01012223.1:36418-178387 GCA_013400315.1 Bombycilla garrulus
AGCACAAGGCGCAGCACATCTCCCGCTTCATCCACAACAGCCACGACCTCACCTACTTCGCCTACCTGATCAAGGCGCAGCCCGACAACCCTGACTCCCCCATGGCCTGCCACGTCTTCCGAGCCACCGACCCCAACCAGGCGAGTGGGGACAGGGGCGGGAGTGCTGCCCGGAATCTCCCCTTTCGTCTCTCCTCGCCGGGCGGGACCCCAGGCGCTGCGCTCCGCAGCCGCCGAGGGGCCGATGTGCCCGAGCGGGGCGGGATGGTACCTACGGGGCGCTGCGGGACCGCAGCCTCCGCACACCCACCCTCGGCACGGGAGGAGCCCGCCCGGGCCGTGCCCGCCGGGCTCGCCCCGGTCTGCCCGTCCAGCTCAGGCGGCTGCAGCGCCCTTGGGCTCCGCGGCAAGGCGGGGGGACAGTGGGAACACAGAGCTCCTCCTGACCGTGGGCTGCCCTGCCAGCCCCTGCCAGGCCGGGGGTACCAACCTATGCGGAACGCAGTGCTCGGCGACCTGGAGCCCCTTCTTCCTGGTCCACTCTCCGTGCGGAGGCCTTGCATCCTGCAGCAACTCAATGGCAAGGGCACGGTTTGCTCTGCAAGCAGGAGGCAGGATTTGAGTTAAAGCGTTCCGGCGGTGCAGTCAGTGTTGGACGTCAATGGAATAGTGGAGGAGGGTGCTTTTCCTCAGACCCCCGTGGTGCAGAAGCGATCGTTCGTGACCAGCGGGTCCTGTTGGGCTCCCGGGTCACACTAAGGACACCCGGCTGTGCTCAGGCATATGCTACAAACAAGGCTAGGTTTGGGTGGGGACATTTTTGATAAAGTGCCAACTGGAAAGAAAGACCTAACAGTAAGATTGTGTTTTCCTGACTATCTAGCCGGTTTTGGCTAACACATCAAATGTGCAGCAGACTTCTTTCTCTCCCGTTTGGCATATGTGAGCAATAGTGGGTGGACAGGTAGGTTGCATAATCAATTTAGCAAGACGATAGCAAGAAAAAGGCCTTTTGATAATAGTCCTTTGGTTGAGTAAGTCAGAATACCTTCTCCTCAGTTTTCACAAACTGGAGGAAAAACTCTTGCAGTTAGAAGATAGCTGACTTTATTGCCTCTTTCCTGTGCAATAAAGGCTGCATGTACTGAACAGCTGCTAGGGTTTCTTTGTTTGTTTGGGCTCTCTTAAGTGAGGAGGGTAAAAAGTATTAAGAAAACTACTGAAAAGTTCTCGGTATATTAACTTTTATTTGAGCCAGCATACTTCCAGAGAGAACATGGAGGCATTCAGGTTGCATTCACAGGTGTGGCTTAAGGACAGGCTTAGGACAGGCAGTATCCCCGGTGGAGGTAACTGTGCTTAGCTTGTTGGCAACTGCTGTGGGTTGTGCTCTGCCAGGAGAGCACACAGCGAGAGCTTGGAGAGCATCATTATCTGGCAGGGGAGGAGCCCGAATGTCCTTTCAGGAGTTTGGCGGTATGGGCTGAGGTTCCTGCTCTTGGCAGAATCAAATAATTTCTGGGGTAGGTCAGTTCTGGTGCCATGAGTTTGTAAAACAATCTTGCTTTAAGATAGTGAATCCCTAGTACTCCAGTGAATGTGCAAAGTACTACAGACATTTACATTTGGAAGGCTGTTTCTGGCTAAAGCTCTATCCATATGTCTTTCCTTTCCTCATGGGGAAAGTGCCCTTATGTGCATTGAAGAAAATCAAACTGAAACTGTAGGTAAAGTCTTCCTATTGAAAGAAGTTGTTAGTGTGAACTTAGTTTGTTTTATACCTGTTAAGATTTTTTTTAAACTTTGTTATCGTTAATAAAGAATATATCTCTCCCATGATGTTACCCAGCATGTGATTTTGAACCACAGTGAGGGTAGTAAATGCAGAGTGATTCACAAGTGTCTGACTAACAGGCAGGTTTTTTAAGGTACCAAAAGGGAAAGAAGGTGGATTCCCCCTTCCCCCAACTTTCATTATCAATTTGTTGAGGCTTGGTTGGCTAAGCCTGTGCAGGTATCTACCTATTGGTCAGTGCTAAAGCTTAATCCTGAGTGGGTGAAGTCAGGCTGCAGGTTACCAGCTCCAAAAGTCTTCTTTCTAAACTCTTAAGTGTTTATTATAGAATTGATGCTGTCCTTGCATGCTTTCAAGGTGTTCTTCTGTTTCGTAGTGGTTATATGAGCCTCGTGTTGTGTATTAGCTTAGAAAGTATTTTTCACAGCTGTTATTTTAAGACAACCTCATTTTCCATCTTCGGCTGTAGTGACTTTCAGCCAGCCTACGTTGGCACTGCTAGCGAGAAAAGTGATCCTGTCCTCTTCAAGCCTTAACCCTTGTTTCTTCATCTCAGCTTTGTCCTCGTGGCAGCACAACTGTTTGTGCAGCCATATGGCAAACAGGGTCTGGGAACTGACTGGTGTTAAGCTTGCTTTTCCCTTACCTTCTCTGGAATATTTCCAAACTACTTCACTCATTTGCTTTCCTATGCAACCCTAATAACTGTTTACATCATGCCAGGTGGGTTGGAGGCATGTGGTATCAATGAGTGGCCAAGAAGGGGAAGGGTCAGATAGCCTTTCCAGAAGTTCTAGAGAAGATTGTTTCCAGAGAAGTTGTGGATACTCCATCCCTGGAATTGTTCAAGGTTGGGTGGGACTTTGAGGAATCTGGTCTAGTGGAAGGTGTTTCCTGGCAGTGGGGGTGGAATTAGCTGGTCTTAAACCCCTTCCAAACCAAACTGTTCTGTGGAAGTTATGCTGACTTCAGATTCACCAGAGATGACAACAAAGCTGTGGTCCATTTTGGCAGTATTAAGTTTAGCAGCACTCTAAGTAACTCTGGAATGAAAGAAAGGTACAGGAGATGTCTTGTAGTCTCTGAGTTAGAAGACAGCTAGCCATAATTTTGAATGGCAGATGTTAATTATGAAAGTGAGAGGTTAATGGTTGACTTTTGAGGGACTGATGCTACCATGATAATTCAAAAAACAATGTAGGTGAGAATGAAAGTTTTGGCTTCAAGCCCGTAGCTTTGTCCACCAAACTGCACAATGTGTAGTATGAATGTGCATTTGTTATGATCACAAAAAAGGCTGATATTCATAGAAAAAAGCACTGCCTCTTGCCATTCTCTGCAAATTTCTTTACCAGATGACCGGTGAAAAGACGATTTAATATGTGCTCTGATGACATCAGGTAGGAAGATCAAACCTTTTGATATTATTTGCTGTGACTGGAGTAAAATGAGAGAGTGAGCTGGTAGTATGAAACACCTTCATATTTTATTTGAAAGCCTGCAAATTTTAGGCAGAGCTAAAAAGTAGGACCCAGTGGCGTGACTCCTGTTCTGTCTGGGTTTGACACTTTGACAGAGTGTCAAACCTAGACACTTGTTGGCATTACAGAGGATACCAAGATGCTTTTATTGGAGGGGCAGTGTGGGTGTGTGTCTCTTTCTTTTGCTGTTTAATTACAAGGGGAGGCATCTGAAGCCATCTGACTGGTGGAGATGGGAACAGAAATGTTTGCCTTTTTTTTTTTTTTTTTTCTCCCTCAGAACTTACTACAGTGTTTGCTGCTTCTTGTAACTGTTCAAAGCAATAGCCAGCTGGAGTGGGTAAGGGTAGTTGTCTATTTAGTGTTGCCTGGTAGCTTCTGAGTAGAAGCCAGAGATTTGTTATTTTGTATTGCAGTAATCTGAGAATTATTGAATATGCACAGCCTGTATGTAGACATCAGATGACAGCATTGCCTCATTTTATATTTGACAGATTTTCTTTACAATCCTGGGAACAAACTTAATCAAAAAGTTAGAAGTTATAAATATGGCAGGCATACCCTTCTTGCAGCCACTGAGAAAAGGCTGTTTAATTAGTATTTTCAAGCCCAGCTTCAACACATTTTTACCATTACATGGTGATTTTATTCTGTAAACTGGATTTTAATTGTGTGGAACAGTCAATGCAGTTTGACAATTGCCTTGAGTTCCCTGTTCTCTGGGGGAGAGGCTTATGGTATGATCTTTTTGCATTTTTTTTTAATTATTATCATGCTGATCTAGATTGTGTGTTTCCTGCTTGAAACATGAATAAGCCTGTTTTGAGAGGATTTTTTTAACCTGAACTGGCATCCTAAATCAAAGTATACTATACTTGATTCTTATTATTGAAAATAGTTGTTTCCTCCAGTTAAGTAAGAACTCATTTCATGCATTTTGGTTTTCTCTTCTCAAACCTATAAGTATGATGAAAATGTATTGTTATAGGCTTTCAAAAGTAGTCCAAGCTGACTGTGGAAAAAAAAAATTCAGGTGGACAGACGTCAACTGAATTTAGCTCTTGTGGTTATAATCTATAGGTGGGTCTTTGGGCTACACCCATATATTAAGGGTCTAGGCTTTCTCAAGGTGAAGCAGAAGTGATGGAGCCTTTTGGTGACAGTGTAGAGCTGTGCTATGAACTGGAGAGGTAGAAGCTCAGAGACAAGAGCTGGAGACAGCCCACTTGTCAGGAATACTTATCTATTCCAGGAATGTGTTTCTTTTCTGGTGCATAATGTGTTTCAGTAAAGCAAGGACGTTTTGGAAAAGTAAGGCATCAGTACAAAATCTAGTCAAAGGTTTTTATGCTGTATGGATATCATGTTACATAAAGTTTCTTACTGAAGAATGTAAGTTAGGAATGTTTGAAGAACAAAGTTTGTCAAGTTTACATGCATATTTTTGTTGTCTTTAGATTTTTATGTGAGATAGGATCTGAGCTGAATGGCAGCAAATTCAAGGTGTAGGAAGTACATATAGCACGGTTGGAATTCATATTAAACTTTTACTCTGGTTAAGTTGTCTGATAAGATATGTTTTGAATAGGTATAACAGACATGAAAAACCAGATATGCTCTAGGTTTTGAAGCATTCTGTAGCAAATGGGAGAGGTGACATTTGGTTGAGAGCACAGTTTTGTTGCAGAGGAAAGATTTTCCATGAGAAAGATAGGTTGTCCCAGTTTTTATCAACAGAACAAGCCTTAGAGGGACCAAAAAAAATGTTTTCTAAGTTCATGTGGGTCAGAATTTCATTCATGGGTTGAGAAACTGAAAAGCAATGGCTGAGAACAAAGCATAGATGTTAAGGGCTTGCAATGAATGCAGAATTGTTTGGTGAGCAGCCTTATTATCTCTAGCTTACTTGGGCTATACAGCCTCAGATGGCAAGTCTTGCAATCCCTTTTTTTGAAACTGAAAGCTGAGAGCTTAAGGTTTCATTTTTGATTTCCTTAATAGATTTGGCACTTTTTTTTCCCTGAAAATGAGAGTACTTTTCATTTTAGGATTGTGAAGCTATCTTTATATTTTGGTTTTGAATAACCTGTTCATAGTATTTTTTTCCCACATCACAAACAGAATAAATAATAACAACCATTAAAATTAAGTGTTTCTAAATGGTGATATGTAGCCTTTTTATTCCTGGCTGATGTTTAGGAGAGGAAAGGGAATGGTTTTAAATACCCTTGTCTGTCGTGTTTGTAGAAAGAATTAATTCATTTTTCCTTTTGCAGTTCATGAAAACCACCATTATTTGAGGAGTAGAAGTAATGTCTTGGAGGACTGTATTTTCCAAAAGGCAAAATAAAATATGTGAAATTATGTATTTCATTGAGAGTGGCTGTAGGTAAACAATGACCAGATAAAAGGGCTCTCTTAAAGAAAGGAGCTTGTGTGTATCTGGCAATACCAAATCAAGGCTTCTCTTCTCATTATTTGTTTCTATGTTTTGTTGGTTTTTTTGTCCTATCTGTCAATGTAGAGGCAGTTTCTTTTAAAAACAGTTAAGTAGAAATCTGACTTTAAGAAGATTTAGCTAGCATATGTGTCTTAGCAACAAGGAGAGTCTGATTGTTAGGGGTGATGAAAATCTCGACCAAAATGCTTGAAGGTGGTTATTTATAAAAGTGAATTCTAGAAAATATTTAATTTCTAAACAGCCATTATGAATTAATGGTGTTCCTGATACCTATCAATCTCTGCTCTTTGCTGAAATTTGGTACAGCATTTGATGTGCACAGCTCACCATTCCTTGGATCTCTTCCATCAATCTTCCCCATCTGGAGCTCTCTGAACATCTTGCGTTTCTCTGGGGTAAAGTGGTGAATGAATACCGCAGTGAGTTGGGACCAATTCAGAGATTGCTGTCTGGTCTGCAGGTCATGCAGATTTTCAGCAGCATTGGCATGGTCTCCTCATGGTACCAGCTGTCCTCTGCCACCTGGTTTTGTTTCCTTTATGGTTTCAGATACTGTTTCAAGTGCAGGGACAAGAAAAAAAAGGAAGAGTTCATTTCCAGTGTGGCTTTTGTCAGTGGTCACGTATGTGAACTGTGGCATCTTCCACCTTTGTGTTACATGCTGTTCTGAGATACCTTTAGAGAAGGAGATAAAAAGACCTACAGGACCTTCAAGAGTAAAAATCTACTTTTAGAGGTCGTTAAATAATGTGGTATTTCCAGGGCTGCTGAAAACCAAATTTAAGGCGGCAAAGAGAAGTGATTTAATTCAGAAATAGGGAAATAGGCTCTGTGCTTTCCTGTTCTGTATCACTGGGTATACAGTATCTGTCACCTTACATTCTGACATGAATACATCAAGACCATATGCAGTTACATGGGTTCCAAAATAAAGCAGAGCATCACCAATGCAAGATCGCGTAGGATCATTTGACAAACAACTGTATTGTCCCTGGAGAGGTCAAAGTATAAAAAGACAGTACTGAATGTCACAGGGCAGGATAAAAATATGAAAGTGGTTACACCAGGGATGTATGAACTATGTGACTTCCTATTGTGTGTTTTGTTTTGGGTACCAGAGAACATGCACAAGTTTTGGATATGCCTGTTTTCATCCATGAGTGTGTTGGTTTTTTTACTGCTTTCCAGGTGTATTGATCAGGTGACATCTGGTAGATCAGTGAGGCGGGCAAATAAATATTCTTGATCATCCTGTAAATCTGAAATTACTCTGGTATTTCAGTTTTCTTCTTGGCACTGGTCAGACGTAAACCTGTTTGTGCTGGAAGGGTTTAGTTCTGATAGTGTATTTAAGACTGCAGAGGAAAGAACATAAAAACCTAAAAACCCAAGCAAACAAAACCATATGCATTTGACTGAAAGGGCTCATGGCAGCTCACATTAGAGTCTTAAGTTCTATGTTTTATACAAGTTAACTATGTATCTTGAAAAATCCAGTTAGTTTTTATTCTGAATGCTGTCATGCTCTAGCAGCACAAAGCCTGTGACCATCTCAAGGTGCTCTCCCTTCCTTCCCTCTTCCCTTCCTTCCCAGCCACCCTGCTTGAAATGAGCAGCAACCGTGCCTGCCTGGCTGTTTGAGGCAGAGCCTGCTTAAAGCCATCCCTCTTTGGTGAAATGGGATACTTAGCCCCCTGGTCCCTCTCCCTGCTGCAGGGAACTTTGAGTGAGAAGTTAATTTCTTGGTCCTCTTTTGGACAGGGTGGTGCTGCCAGGATTTCCACTGCTCCCTTAGTAGGCTCTTTCTGGATGAAAAAATGGAAAAGCTCGGCACCAGCAAGATTATTACACATCGTTTTACCTTTGCGAGATCAAACTTTGTGTCTTGGCTTTAGCTGCAGTGCCTAAACTGTGTTTTTTATGTCCTTTTATGTGGTTTTAGTTGAGTCAACTGAACAAAAACTTTCAATGTGTACTTCAAAGGCTATCACAGCATGAAGTTCAGGCTGATGGCACAGAGTAAATACATGTATGATGTGTCTTAATTTTTGTATTCAGAGCCTCAAAAAGATGTCATGAGCTAATAATGATGTAGTTTTGGTACAACTCCTTTTAGTTTGAATCATTTGTAAGAGTGGCAAAATATTTCAGTTGAACTACTGCAATAAAGAAACCCTTTTTTTTTTTTCATTTTTACATTTTTATTGCACTCTTAATGCTATTCACCAACTCAGCTTGATGCTTTGGAGGAATTGTATCTACTCAACCACATTTCCTGACTTTATAAGCTACTTGTAGTAGTGAGTTGTCTTCATCTCTGTTCAAATCTGGTTGCTTTCTCATGGAATACATAATTTTTCTTTTTTAAGTAATTTAATGTATTCAGAATTAGATAGGGTTTTAAAAATTATTTTCTAGAAATTTGGAAGGGTAATATAGTGAGGATTTTCTTCATTTCTGGAACTGCTGAAGATAGGTAGGATTCTACAGTGTTGGGCATGTGGCACTTTTCTGAAGGATTAAATAAATTTAAAATGCAAATATGGAAGAGAGTGTTGTTCAAAGCCAGTGTGAAAGACTTACAGAAGCTGTTGACTAAGATAAAACCAATACCATAGAAGTGTGGCTTTTTTCCAGCTCTACCATCCCTAGTTCTGCAGCTTTCCCTCTCCCATTACAGCTGACTTTAAAGGTATATTTCAGTTATGATGTTCATTTCTGTATGTTGATAAACCTTAACAAAGAGCTTGCTCTGTTAAAGTGACTGGGGTTATGTTTTATTTCATTACTCTTCTTGGCAGGAACATGTAGATCTGCACAGTGCTGTTTAGAGATCCTTGATGCATTGAAAAACATGTTGAGGGAAGTTAGAATATTATCCTCCAGGGCATAGCAGTGACTGCCTTCCAGACTGTTCATCATTTTGTTTTTCCTAGCAAGATAAATAAATATTTATTTTTTTAGAATGCTGATGTTAAATATATTTCATGTATTATGTGACACACATAGGGGTTTCCTGTTACATTAAGTCGGGAAAAGGGCAAAAAGCAGCAATGTCCCAGGATCTTTGGGAGTAGTCAGTGGTCTGTGGCTTCTTAAGTGTTTCTGAAATATAGTAAATATTCAGTAACAGCAGTGAAAGACTAGGACGTGCAGTGCTAACTTGTTGAAGCATATTTTTATGGGCCTGTTCATAGTTTGTTTCTTGCTTTGGCTTGATTATTCCTAACAAGTCCATCTCAAGTTACGTTAAGATTTCTAAATAAAAATAGAATAGGCTAATGTATATTTAACAGTGCTGTATTTCCCAGGGAGGAACCAGTTGCTTGCTTGCTGCTTGGCTGAAGGGCAGAAATGAAGCATCACACCAACTCCAGCTAAAGCCTGTGCTGAAAGCTGATGTTTGACCTTCAGGTGCTGTACAAATGCAAAGGTCTGCAATTCCTGCCTGCCCCAGCTCTGTCACAGTGTGCAGAATTATAGCTTTGGTAGTCTAAGGTGAAAAAAATTCGTTCCTGCTTGTGTGCAAATTAGAAGGTGAAGGGATTGTGTATATGACCTGCTGCCATACTTGGCAATGAAAATAAATACCAGACTGCCCTCAGTGTCATGGTATTTCTGTGGCAATGAAGCAGTTAGGTCACAAATTGCCAAACAAGCTATTGTAACTATACTCTACAAAAATGAGAAATCAGGAACATAATTTAAGATCCTGAAAGGCTGCTCTGATGTGTAAATCTCATAACAACTGATAAGAGAGCTCTCTATATTGCTCTTTCCGTAAGATTTGGTTTAGGCTTTTGTACAGTACTTGTTTTTTTTTTTATGGAGTACAATTTAAAACAAGTATCCCTTTCATAGACAATACTTCTGGTCTGACTTTATGGTCATACTCACTGAGGGCCTCAGTTTTCTGTGCAGCATGACTGTAAACTTCAGCATACAAAAAATAACTTGTAAAGAGGATACACTTTTCTTGTAAACCAAGTACGTTATAAATAGACAGAAGATGTTGGCTTTTCTTCAGCAGCAGTTTTTTGGGTGAACTTTGCCAAAAGAAAATCAAGTAAGCCTTTCAGTAGGAGCAACACACCATGCTTTTACTTAAATTATTCATGAAGAAACACACCCAGATTATCCAGGGCATATGTGTGCATATATTCAGATTTAGCCTTGAGAAAATTTGCTGACCTAAACGTAGGAGCAAGGCAACATGATTAAAGCCAGCCCAGAAGGAGTGGGTTTACATCCTGGCACTCTGCCTTGGATTCCCTGCCTGCCTAGTACTAGGGAGAACTAAAAATAATATCTGCAGTTTAGTGGGATAGTGTGAAGTTTACAAAAGGAGTAAGTTTCTTCCATAGTGACCTTCTGTCTGCAGAAATCACCACAGAAGAAGGTGATGTTATATATATATATATATATATATATATACAGCTATCAATTAATGTGTATAAATGCTGTGGAGTTTTTTAGGGAATTTTGTTTTCCTTTGTTCAATATATATGTTGTCCGTCAAATATACAGCATTACAGTTGGGAGTGTGAGAAACATACAGGCCAGCCCAGACTCCTAGGTTTGCTCGAGTTTTGTGTTTCTTTATTTAACCAAGTATTTTGTTTCTCTATGATTCCTCACTGTTCTGAATTTCAGCTGTTTTACTTAAAATCCTAGTCTTGCTGGTTGTAGTTGTGTGGGAGTTTGAAAGGTGACTTCAAACTAAGTTTAGTGAAAAATTAGAGGTTAAACCCCATTTTTAACAATACCACAGTAGTAAGCTGAACAGGAGCTTAGTTTTGGTGCTGTTTATTTCTTATCTGAATTAAATTTTTTAAGATTTGACAACCTATTTGATATGCTTCTGCTCTGAGTTCTCACATGACCAACATAAAAAGGTGAGTTTTTGAGCAGATAATTAGTTATTATATTTCTGCACAAGACTGGATGCTTTAGGATGTTACTTCTAGAAGTGTCAGCCTCAGCAAGGCAGGGATGTATAATGTATATGTCTGTGCTGCTGTTCGTTACCTAGCAAGTGACTCATCTGCAAGACTCACATTATTATCTGGATTATCATAAGCTTTCCCATTATGCTAAGCTTGAACTATCAAAATGAAATGTTGCAGTGCTATATTGCTGTTTGCCAATCCAGCCTCTAATACTGAAGGTTCTTTCAGCTGCTTAGTCCTGCTGTTATGTTTTGCTATTCTCCTGTTAGACTTTATACATGTGGTTTGCCATCGCCTGAAAAACTCTGGCAGAGTTCCACTAGCTCTGATACTCATTTTTGTGGATTTAAAAATTCCTACTGTAGCTCTGTGGAGAGCTCAGAATAGTCTGTGGAGTCCCACAGGTTGTTGCTATCCTTGTGGAAGCATGGCCCCTGTCCTGGGCTAGTTGGTTAGAAATAAAGAGCAGCCTTAACAGTGTCCTGTTACACAGGTCAGTTAATTCACTTGGGCGTGCTGCTGCCACGTGGGCTCCCCAGCCGTGTTACAGGGAGCAGTGAATTGTAATGGATCACTGCTCCTGGAAGGGCTGTTGTTATGCACCCACAAGAGCCCTGCATGAAACTATGCAGGGTCTGCTTCATGTTTTCATCCTCTATTTAATTGCTTTGTGTTGGTTTCAGGGGACTATTCAGTGAACAACTTAAGTCTCTGTCTAGAGAGCCCTGCTCTGAAATAGGATCCAAGGCACACAAATCATTGTCTGAATTGCAGTGTTTTCCTGTAGGATCAGCTGCTAGAAGATCATACTGCTTCACTACTCTGTTGCTGCTTTAAGTGTCATTCTACTAACAAATACAGCAGTATCTTACTATGTCATAAAAGTAATACTCTGGAAGTTTTTTGCTTCTGCCTGTGCTGTTCCTACTAAAATGTCAAAATATCTTTCAGGTCAATTGAATAAACAGGTGAGTAAGGATGTGATAGGTTTCTAATTCAGTTTCAGCAAGGGCTGCTATTTTAATTTGGAATGTCTCATTCCAGAGACTGAAGAGAACACCAAATCTACGTGGCAACAGAAGTTTGCATGACTGGTATTCACCCAGAATGTTCTTCCAGGGGAGCACACATCTTGAAGGGGTGTTTTCTCTACTTAACACCTGTGAGTGGTTACAGTGTAGGTAGGATTGGGAGCTGCACCATGAAGGTAACAGGTAAAGAAATCAGAGCTGCCCACAGAACAGTAAAGAACAGAGATCCCTCTGAAATCCCTTGCTGATTGTCAGCAGATGCATTACTTTTCAAATTTTTGGGCATTTCCAGGCTTTTTACTCTATGTATAGAAGGCTACTGCTTATTATTTTCTTGTCATATCTCTTGCTTCGCTGTTTCTCTCAGCTCCTTGAAATTGTCCCAATCCAGGATTATAGTCTTTGGATTTTGAAGGAGTTGTTGGTACTGCATGCAGTACTATCACCCATGAAGAGTCATGATTCTGACCATAGGGGAAAAAACAATAATCCCTTTAACCCTACTGCTTCCCACAAGCCGCTGGCCCCAAATTAAAACTTGAATGGAAAAAAAGTAGTCATTCATTCTTTTGATTGCTTGCTACCAGGAGCTGAGCTTTTCAGATACAGTATCAGGATTATAAAAATTTTAACTTTATTCCTGTCCATATTGCTTGATTCAAGTTTCCCATTTTAGAAGTATCACAAAGACTAGCTTTTTTTTTTTTGCCTTTTTTCTTTCTTTTTTTTTTTAATTGATATTAACAGGTTTTATAAATGCATGTACTGGAAGCAGCTCTTTAGTGAATAGGAACTTGAACAGAAAATTTTGTGTGAAAATAATAATGCATGGTGTTAATTTCAACTTTAATAGAGCTGCTCTAATGTTTTTACTTGCTCAAAGTTCCTTTGCATTTGAAGTTTAGTTTCACCTTCACACACTTTTTTAAAAACACATGACCTGGCACAAATTTATTTTTAAGTTGTACTGAGAAGTGAAAGCTGGTCTCCTCAGTGACCAACACAAATGTAGTCTGTTTCAGAAGAAAGGTATGAGTAACAAAAAAACCCTTCAAACAGATAAAAAAAGACACAGCCTCTACTATAGAGGGGGGGAGGGATGGTGTGTTGTATGGTAAAAGTCTGTAATATTAAAAAAAAACAACTCCTTGAGCCTAATATGAGCAGCTGAGTCATTTATAGCTGGTAGTGAGACAAATTGCTGCTGAAGGATGTTTGTTATTGCATGGCTGCTGCTACAGCTGGTGGAGTGCCTGGTTAAGAGCAAAGTAAACTCGGCCCCAGTAAAAACTGCTGTGAAAAGTGCACTCCAGATAAGCATACTTTAATCTCTGGAACGTTTAATTGGCTCAACAGCCCTTTCTAGTGCCTCAGGTTTTCAAATGTGCAAACATATTTATGATATTAACATAATTATCAATTTCTAATTTATTCTTCTCTGTCAATCCACTAGAAATAGTAGCGGAGAACAGTCTTTTTTTTTATTGTTTAAACAGATAGGCTTCATGTATCAAGTTACGAAGTTAATATCTGTCCTTGAAAGTCTCCTGACTATTACTTCTCTGCTTCTCAATGCAGAACCAGGCTGCTATTGTAGGTCCCTATGCTGATGGTCAATGTCTATGTAATGAAGTTTGAATGTGTTTAATATGAGCCTCAGAATATGCAACTATGTAAAATTAATCCTCTCAAAAATTTTATATTCAGTTTCTTATCTCTGTACATCGTGTCCATTGGAAGATTGTTTTGACAGATTAGTTAATTAATTGTAAAACAAAGAGGGCTTCTACTTTCCTTAATATTGACTTTGAATCCCAGCTGCCGTTTTACAAGCAAGCAGTCTCAAAACTGAGTATCAAGAATAAGTGCAAGCCCTTGTCCCAGAGAACTGTGGCCAAGGGTGAGTAGATACAGTTTTTAGCAGACCTTCAGTTCTCTCACTAGTCTTAAAGATCCTGGCAAATTGATGGGACTTGAAACAATCCATTACAAAATTTCAGGCTGCCATTTCAGAGAGGGCAGCAACATAGGTTAAAGCTAGGGGCAAAAGTAGGGCGATTCCCCTGCTCCATGGGGGAATAGTAATACTGCCATGGGAGTCTGCTGGAGGCCAGTCACAGGAGAGGGAAGCTTTTAGTGTCCTGTATGAGAATCAGACTCCTGAATAATTAACCAGTGACTCTGACAAATACACTCCTTCTATTTCTTGAATCATGTTATTTCTAACACCAAACACAGTTAGTTGCCGGTTTGCTTACAGAGATATAGAGCTACATCTACACATTTACAATATAAGTAACTATCTGAATACCTTCCTGGGCATCCTACTCCTGTTATCCATGTGACCACTTGTCTGCATAGTTTGAATAACATAAAGGAAACCCCCCCAAAGACAGCAGTACTTGTTTCCAAGTGTATTACATTTAGCCACTCTCAGATTCAAGTCCCACAGAGAACCATGTCCCTTGTCTTTTGACCAGGTAGCTCAGAGCGCTCTGATAGTTCTGTTACCCAGTAGCTTCTTCCTGTCAGCCTGTAGCAGCAGCACTGATGACAGAATACATCAGTGCATACCTCTTGCTTGAGCCTCCATAGTATAAACTAACAGATGATGTTGGCTAAGAAAAGAGGGGACATTAACTACATCAGAATTACTCATTAAAAGATGCTGTTGCATGAAAATGTTTTTGAATAGCTCAAGCATGGAAATTCCATTCATAAAAGTATTATTTCTTTTTGGCCCAGAAATAGGTTGGAAATAAATTGACATGATTAGACTAGATATAGGTTTTTTAGATATGAGTAAATTAAATTATAAAAGGTGCTGATTGAGGTGAGTTGACTTCATGTAAAGAATTCTTAGGACTATAAACAAGATCAGTTATTTTCAAGAACAGTTTGAGTCACTGGCAACTTTTATTAGTCCAGATTAACAAAACTGCCTCTTTCACGTCTTTGGGGAGTACTAATGCTTGCTATTTCTCCAGCTTCTCAGTGAAGGATGATTGTGTCTCAATAAAATTTCCCAACAGCTTCTACCATAAATATATTTTCTCAAGCATAAGTGACTTTCACTTTGCTGTTTCAGAGTCTAAGTATCTAATGTTTATGTGTTGCATCTTTCACTGTGTATCCCAAGAATTCCCACACACAGTAGTATAAAGCAAAAACATCCATGCCTCGCAAAAAAATGATCCACGGGAACACTTAGGCCATATGAAATAATTTGGATGTGACCGAGCAGAAGTGAATTTTTTTGCACCTGGTTCTGCAGTTTCACATAAAGGAATCTGCACTGGTGGGTGCTGATGGCTGCTTTGAACAACATGAGTCCTGTTTCAGCGAACACCAGCTTCTTGTCTGTGGGACTGATCATCTTTAAATGTCCAGCTCTCTCTATTGCACAGATAAGTTCCTTTCCTTTAAGCTCTTCCTTCTAGATCCCTGATGAGAACATGGGATCATAGCTATAATTTCTAAAAAAGTACCTTGCTTCAGGTTGTTTCCCAGCCTGTAAACAGCCTTTGTCTGTGACCTTGCAGTCATGCCACTGCCTTGCAAGCTGCAGTTCCTGGCTGAACACAATTGCCCAGTGTTACAGCTGGGCTGGCACAAAAAATGCCAGTTATTGCACAGAACTACATTATTCTGCTGATTTTACATGCTTAAATACTTACAAGTGGTGATTCTTTCCAAGCTGATTTCTGAAGGCACAGGCCTTTCAGGTGTTCCTGGACAGCTCTGGCTGACTTCAGGGACTTGGCTTAGGTATGAATATTCCTGAAATTGGCTGCAAGCCCAATATTTGATTGGGAAGGTTAATCTGAAGAGCACTATGGTTAGGTCTTGATTCCAGATGAGAGCTTTTTGTAAATTTTGATTTTTAACAAGGCATGTGTTTTTTCATTTATTCATTGGCTGGTTTGAAATGTACTTTAATAGAAAAGTATGTAGGATGTCACCTATCCTCTTCCAGCAAGCATACTTTACTATGAAGCACCAACTTCAAATAACTACAAGACATTCTAGGAATAAGCTGTTACTTGTTTTCCCACAAATTTAGGAGCTAAAGAACCTGCTGTTGGATCTTCCATATACTTCTTGTAGTAGATTACACATTTGTGTGACCTTGTGATAACTTTGGGGTGTTTTGGAAAAAGCAGTTTTATTTGAAATGTGGCACAGACATTAAGTGTGAATCCAAACTGAAGAATTTGCACAAGGCATTTCCAGATACTTTGAAAGAATAACTTGTGGTGATTTTATTTTTTAAACAGAATCCAAAACCCAAGCAAAAGTGTATTCTTAGCAGTGGCTGAACTATGTTGTATTTTCTGTTGTATTTTGAGCACTGTGGTTTTGCTCCAGATGGACTGACAGACCACCAAGAGGAACTAGAGAGGAACCTTAGCCTTTGAGGGTAGGGGTGGCTATAAAAATAGAGATTTCTTTTTAAGGTGATCTTCAAGAAGGATGGAAGATATTGAGGCAGCTAGCTAATCCTTTGCTTATGGTCTCATATTCTTACTTCTGAACAAACACCAGGAGACAGAGCATTTTCCTGGCACAGCAGTTTTAGCGTTATGAAGAAATGAGCCTCAGCAGACCTGTTGGTCCTTCCCTTGTACCTTAAGAGCAGACAGTAAAGACAGGACACATGGACTATATTTCTTTGTGCCACACTCACATATATTGTGTGCTGGTGAAACCCACACATGTGCAGTCCAGTGCTAAGCCTGCTTCTGCAAGAAGAGAGCCCTAAGGCGATGCCTTTCAGGTCAGAGTAAAACTAGGAGGGAATTGCACATCTTAGCCATAAGCATCTAGAGCCAGCAGGTGTGTGATAGATATTCCCCTGATGTTATGGAAAAGGTAGATGAAAATTAGCTATTTCTGTAAATTCGAGATGTTAAGAAATACTAGAGGTTATTAATTCCCTGTGCAGTTCAGTCGCAGTAATTTCATTTTCAAGAGGGAGGTCTCCCAAAAGTACTAGAAGTCATTTCTTAGCTTAAATGAATTCAGTCACGCCTCTGTAGTAAAGAGTGCATTACCCTTTTTATTACCATCTGTGAAAAATGCTTTCAGCTGCATTTGAATTGAAGACATGATTGTTAGACTGGGCTGTGCAGAGTTGAAAGTGACTGGTCTCATTTTTGAGAAGGTATTTCCTGATAAATATATCTGTTTATCAAAGAGAGTTTCAGAAGGGAAATGGTTACTCATTTACTGAATTTAAAGGACAGGCTTTTATAGCCTAAATTTTAGTAACCACTCTGAATATACAGCAACTACTTTTTAAAATGTTAGCATGTATTAAGAGCATATATGACTCTCTTTGAGTCTTAAAAATTCGCCATTTATCTTAAATGTAAATGTGAAATTCACTGATACTCTTTGAGACATGTATTGAGTATTTAGAAAAAAAATTGGGCATTTCTTCAGATTTCCTTGGGTTTTCATTGATTAACACCTAGATTACCCTCCATTTCCCTTTAAGTTTCCAGCTGTGTCTGTTGGTAATGGCTACTTGGTCTTTTTTTTTTTCCCTTTTTTTTTTTTTCTTTTTTTTAATAGAGTAGAGAAACTGCAGCAGTTTTTAATCACTTTTAGGTATTTCTGAATTGGAAACAACCAGCTTGGAGAGACTGCATATGAGACAGAAACAAATTTGGTACCCTGTATCCATTTAGTATTACAAACTTGTTTAATAGGTTTAAAATAAACAGATCTTATTTTTAAGTATGAGCTGACATGTGAAGATTAAAATTCTTTGCCAGCTGTGGGCAGAGACAAATGGGCCTAACAGGGACAAAGGTCTCTTAAAATACGTAACACTTTCAAGGGTCAGCATACGCTGTGTGTACCATATGCTTTATTTAACAATTATACTTCACTGAAACAGCCAATTTTATTTTATTTTGGTTGTCAACTGTTTTTATCAAATGGAGTTTATTATGTGCCTTTACAGGCAGCTAAATTGCATTTCAAAAGAATTTTAAGAACCAACCTAACTATATGCAAACAAAAAATTCTGAAAGAAGCTGAACTACAACTTTGTTGCAGTGAGGGGATCATGGAATCTGGCTTCTTTTTGACATAATGCTGCAAAGAGTAAGTACTATATAAAAAAACCTAAAACACCACAACAGAATACAGACTTGATTGAGGATAGTTAGAAATCACCTTTTGAGTAAGACAGTGACTGGGAACAAAAATTGTTGTGAGTCTCATCGTTGCATTTATATACATGTATATACACATGGCCCAACTGCAGTTTTTAAAGAGAGGAGAAATTCCATTCATTATGAGTCTTTCACAATTTTTTTTTTTTCCAAGACTGTCAATGAGCCAGTGAGGTTCAGAAAGCTTTGAAGCAAATCGTGTGATGGGAGCAGTTGAGTGTTCAGCAGTTATTTACTAGCATATTGTTTCAATTAGGATTGCAACAGGAAGGAAATTTCCATGGAAGATTGCCTCACATACCCATCAGAATACCAGTCTATTTTGGTTGTTCAGTGCAAGCTTTATATAGCTCTAACACAAGTTCAGCAAAATCGCTCTGTTTTGCACAAGCAAGCTACACAAATTGCACTGTTCTAGTTTTCACATGAAAGGTAGGTGACAGATTTGTCTCTACAAGATAAAATCCATTGGGATTGCTTCTTGATGTCAGAAAATAACCTGGGTCCTTGGTTGATACTTGTAATGTCAGAGAGACCAGGAATGGTTTCCAGCTCATGATGCTGCTTTACTCTGTCCATGACATAAGGTCCAGGTCCACACTGCCTCCTACATACTGTTTTTCATTAGGCAGAGAGCCCCAGAGCAGGAGCAGAGCCATGCTGCACCCCAGGAAACCCCTCAGTCTGAAGAGCAAGCCTATCTTGTTGTTCAGAGGGCATCATGGAATGGCCTCACCTCTGTCATATCAGGGTTGATGGTGTGTGTTATGGAAGAGGGTCAGAATCTGTCTCTGGAAATCAGGCATACCAAAAAAATCCCTTTTCCTCAGAAGCTGGATCTGCTTTCTTACAAGAATATATATATTTTTTTTCTTTCTGCTACTGCTTTCTGCCTTTTTGAAAGCAGATGTTTGGCTGCTGGCTGATCCCCAGTGTGGACAGATCCAAGCTGCGTCCTAGATCTTTGATTAGCTGGAGCTGAGGCCAGTCCCCAAAGCACTGGTCCCTTCCTCTGAGCAATGAACCAGAATGTGGGAGTACCTGACATCCAGGCCATCACTCAGATGATGCAATTTCTTTTAAAAAAATTTAAAAAGTTACATACATTCTCACTTTACAGAGACACAAGGTCAACCATGTAGAACCTTCCAGTTTAGGGTTCCTAATCTACATACAGTGCGTTAAGGCTTTATTGGAAACACCAGAATAGTTCTGAGGAATGTAACCTTCAGGCACCATGGACAAGTATTGTGTTATGCAAGAGCTATTTTGAATGTATTAAAAATTAACATTAGTGTATAAAGTTAATCAGGAATAAACTTCCTGTGTTGATAAGGTAAGAATCATTCTCCATTAGTTAATAGCCCTATTTTAAGAGATCCCAAATTAGATATAAATATCATTTTTTTTATAGCCAGACATTGGTCCATGGAGTAGCCAGTCAGGAATATGACTTTTTTAAAGAAATGTGCTGTTTAAGTGACTGACCTTTTTTCCCTTGAATTTTCATCTTCATGATTAAATAGAAAAGGTAAATATGTTTTTTTGTTTGTTTGTTTGGTTGGGTTTTTTACATCTAGCATGTGTATAGGCTAAAAAAGAGTTGTTATTCATTTTGGAATAATTTGCATTTTGTGATTCCCAATCTAAATTTGACACAAAAAAAACCAACCAAAAAACATAAAAGCAAATAAACCAATAAGGAAATGATGAGCAGTAGGAATTCCAGTGATGCATTCTGAACGGCTTTCTTTAAGCACATCTTGAAAGCAAAGTCATAACATTTCCAAATACTTTTCAGCAATTTTGCAAGTATTAAAAGCTCAGGTATTTCACATGGTTTATAATCAAACAAAAAGCTCACATGTATTTGGGGAAGACATGGTGCAAGACTGCATGATTCTGCTGAACCTTTTCTTGGCTGCATCTCTCATCAGTCAGAAACCATGCTTGTACTTATTTCTGGAGTTTGCTTAAGCTCTCAGCAATTATGCTTTATGATTAGCTACTGCAGGTTCTCTTGTAGTCCAAATAATCTTTTAACTCTCAGAAATGGAATAGGAGATTGTAACTTGCACTCAAGAGGTTTCTTGGAAGAGACATGCTCTTTGGCATACATTGGAGAGGCTTTAGCATTGGCCCAGAATAGTAGGACTCACATTCTCTCACATGCAACTTCCCTTAAATGCCCGACAGTTTTTATTGTTTCTGCGATTTTTTTCATCCTCCTGGACAAACAATCTGACTACTTCCAGGGCCACCTTTTCCCTGCCCATTTAGATGTAAAATAACACAACAAGAGCTAGTTTGCAGAAGCAAGTGAGAGTAACTTGGAAGCCATGGCCTTGGGGATATTTTCCTTGTCCTGCCCTGGAAGGAGAAGAGCAAACCCCAGTAAAAAAATCTTTTCCTGTCACAAGCTATATGCTGCTTCTCCTTTGAAGGAGTGTGAAGTATTGGTAAGGATGTTAAGACAAAAATGTCTTTAGAAAGACTTTGCATCACCTGGAGGAGGAGGTTGCAGATGTGGCATCGTTTGACTTCTTCAGGCTCTCTTCCAGTGCAAAGGCAGTCTGTAAAGCTGTCCTGGTTCAGTTTCTAGTATTTCTAGCAGTCAGCAGGCTGCTAGCCAGGGTGTTTCAGTTTGTATATAGTTTAAGCTGTCACATTTTAATTGAAGGGGAAGGATGTCAGTTATTTAAAGCTTCCCCAAAAGGTTTTTACAAATTAAATCCGCTATAACAGTGATGTTAATTGCACCAATAAAACATTTGCATCTTAGCAAAAGCTTTTGCTAGCTCTCTTGGATATATTTCTTGAACTGTTTGTCTCAGCTGCTTAACTTTGCTTTCACTTGTTCAAGAGCTGTCAGAAAGGTTACCAAATTGGCTGAAGATGTCATGTCAGCCATTGGGAGGCAGCTTAAATTTTTAAACCCCAAATCCTGTAAAATACAGATAAACTGTGAAGATGTTTCTGCTACAGTCATTCAGGTGAAGTTATTTATACTTCGTCTGCTTCTATATTTGTGTTGCACATTAAGTTCCAGTAGCTTAGAAATATAGGAGTAAAAATATGATGCTTTTAATCATTGTGCTGTTCTTTCCTGAAATAAATTAGTATATTAGATAAATATGTCATAAGTGATGGGAAGGCTTAATTTTGACAGTAAGCTTTGAAGTGATGTGGTTGGAAAAAAATTAGCAGATGTGGATATTTGCTGAAGAATCTGGATTTGCACATTATTAAATGTGGTATGAATTACAAATTAAGACTACTTGGAAGGTTCTTCAGCTTCTGTGTCTGCAACTGTGTTCTTATACTCCGTATCCTGAGAGTTTTTCTCCTCCTAAATTCGAAAGTGCTGAAGAGTAACTCTCAGTTTTGTTAGCTAGTTGTTCCTTAATGTTCAGTAGGATAACTGAATAACAGCAATCTACAAAAGCATGCATTTTGCTAGTTACCATCATAAAAAAAAACCAAAAAAAAAAAAAAACAACAAAAAAACAGCCATAAAACATATATATGTCGAAGAAAAGCATACAAAGCGTACATTTCTATTTTTCCTGTTACAATGCCCTTTTAAAAAAAATATATATGTCTGTTATAATTCTTTTATTTAAAAACAAACCTGAATAAACCAGGACCTGCAAGAAACAACTTGGGAACAGCTAAAGGGAAAGGAGTTCTCAAGGGCTGTTGATTGCTACGTTTGGGTATCCATTGGTCTAGTTGCTATGGTTTCCCACAAGAAAGCTACAGACTAAGAGAAATTCAGACCTCTGTTTACAAGAGATGCTGTCATTCTCTAACCATAAGCTTTTAGGGTGGTTATAGTTTGCTGTACTTTAGTGTATTATTTCACTTGTTCTTGTAATTTTGTAGAATGTGTGTAGGATGTGTGTTATGCCCCAGCCTGCTGAGCGGTTTTAGGGGAAAATTATTTGATTTCACTCCTGGTGATGCATGGGAGAAACAACAAAATTGGAGGGAGGTTCAGTAACAAACTTTCACTTGCAAACTTTTAAAACAGTAAGGCAGAATAAGGTGCTTGGCAAATTTTAAAATGTATGTGCTTTGGTTAGCAGTGCAACGATGTAAAAACATGTAACACTTAGGAAAAAAGTAAAAGGGAAAGGATTGAAAGGATAGCAGTAGAGAGGTCCATGGTGCCCACCCTTGGATCCAGCGATGAGGCCTCATTATTGCAATATTGGTTGAAGTCATGGTCTCAGTCTTGATCCATTGGGGGTGGGGAAAGCCCCTGAAAGACAAAGCCCAGTGGGTTGGTATATACTCAGGTTAAGTGGGAACGCCCAGGTACTGTTGCAGTTAAAAAAAGCACGTGTCCCATACTTATTTTGTTGAAACTGCTAAATGGTTAAGTATCTTCCAGCCAAGCATATTGTTCTGGATAGGACATCATCTTACAACAGGTCTATAGTCTTATATTTTTTTTTGTTGTAGCTACAGCAGTGCTTTATTTGCTTCTATCAGACAGGTCTTGACAAGCAGATACAAAAAAAAACCCAAAAAAACCAAAAAAAAAATAACCACCAAAAAAACCCCAATGTGATTTAAATTAACTAAGGGCTTCAACTCATGTTGCTGAGTATTTGAAAAGGCTGATTAGCATTTACTTTAGATAATAACACTTTGGCTAGGTTTTTCCTTGGGAGCCACTGACTGACAAAATCAACACCTTAATCAGTTGCTATGTTCCTCATACAAAGTCAAAGCCCTTGCATGTTTTGTCATTAACCGGGAATGTTTATGTGTTCCCAACTGAAGTGTCAGTTCAGTCAGTTAGCAGGTGTCCCATGGACCTATTCTGCCTCCCAGCAATGTTAACTGCATTCAACTTGTAGGCTCTGCCCTCTGTCTTGATGAAACTCCAGACCAGATTTGCAGCTGTAGGAGAAAGTAGTGCGATTGAAGGCAAAGGTTTACTGTTGCACTTTATTTGTCCGCAAAAAAATACAGGTTCCCCCCCAAAACAACAGAACAACAGTGCTTGATATTTTAATGTTAAACTGAGTTACCAGAATGACTAATGGAGCTAAAAAATGGTTGGATTATAAAAGGGAGGTTGTCATTGGAGTACCAGCAAGTAAGTTGTCTATGCTGGTTTTTTTGAAGCTACAAAAAAGTACCTGTCCTAAAACACATGGAAATTATTTGTATCTGCTGCAAGCTCCTGTTTTCCCAAGCAAAATCTGTACTCTAGTCAGTTTTACTATTCCTTGTCTTCATCTACTTGCCTTTCTTTTTCTACATATGCTCTTATGAGAGTTCCGTGGTGTTGCCTTGAGAGTAAAACTATTTAGGATGATTATGATGACAGGATTGGCTCTTCAGAACATGTTGCCACGTGAGTTGTACTTAATATGTCATTTGGAATAATCCCTTTGAAGAGAAATTCTAAAATGGTTAGCCTTCAATAGGAAACTGATTAGAATAGCTCTGTTGTTTTTCACCCCAGTATTTTGGGGTGGACTTTGTACTGGATAGAAGCTTGAAGGGAGATGAGAAATAAACAAAAGAAGAGTGCAAAAATCATACCATATTTATCTCTCTAGATTTACAAGTTGCTTAAATACAGATATCTCTAGTGTTTCTGTGTCTGGTAGAGCTGAGACATCAGTGCTGTGGAACTAGTACTTCAGAGATCTATGAAAATGGGGAAAGGAAAGGAAAGGGAAAGGGAAAGGGAAAGGAAGCTTGCTTTGGGCAATAGGTCCTATTCCCCAGACATTTAGGGGGCTTAGGTGGAGTCTAATTATGATGTTCTTTCAGTTGTGGGGGAAGAAAGCTGAAGCTGGGGAAAAAAATTCACTGTATTACACAAGACAGAGGTTTTAGTGCACGTTATGCATCAGGCTGGTACCTTCTTCTATCCAAAAAGCCTTCACTTGCTACCTTCACATTATAGCTGGGATTTCATATTGAGAGGTAGTGGGAGATAACAGTGAAGATCCTATGACTGTGCACGTATTTCAGAAAACACTACCATTTTGGAATGACATCTCCATCAGTCATACAATGTGCATCTGTTTATCTAAACACCATTTCAGTGTTCAGATTAGGCAGGGGTTAGGTGTGTTATGATGGGGCTCATTCTTGGAGAATAGATTATTGAAACAGTAAATGTTAAACATATTGATACTAAGAAACATATGAAGCTATCACTAGTTGTAACATTTTTGGAGGATAATGACATTCGTGAACAGTTTGTGCCTTGCTGGATGTTTAAAGTGTTTTATGTACGGTTTTGAGTGGCAGATTTAATCTAATTAGCATGGAGCTGATAGCATTAATAGTTGCAGTCTGTCTTGCACAGCTGAGCAGTTACAAGTGAGCGCTGCATTGCAGAGGGAGCTGTGCAAGTATAAATAAAAACATGCGCTTGTCATTGAAGAGCTTCCTGTTGACATATATCCTGATAAATGTATCAGCTCTGGGAAGTGGTTCTTGACTCCAGCACCAAACAGATGGGAGTCTTGTGTTTGAACTTGCCCATCTAGCTCCCTCCAGAGGGTACTGGCTTGGAGTTATATCCGGGTCTCTTGTCACAGGGCCTCCAAGGATAGGTAGGCACTTGGCATGGTTCAAGGAGCTAAAAACATGAGGTTGGAGTTGGCTGAATCGTGAAATGGATGAATATCCTGAGTTGGAAGGGACCCACAAGGATCATCAGTTCCACTTCCAGCCCTGAACACAATCACACCATGTGCCTGAGAGCATTTTTCCAACGCTTCTTGAACCCTGTCAGGCTTGGTGCTGTGACCACATCCCTGGGGAGCCTGTTCCAGTGCTCAGCCACCTGCTGGGTGAAGAACCTTTGCCCTAGATGAGGAGTAGTAGGGGGAAAGTAGCACTTCCATGTAAATGTTGGAGATATAAGGGGAGAAAAGGTCAGATCTGATACAATCTCTGTTTTTCTGTATTGCCCTGCAAGCAGCTACTGCTAGGCTTTATCCTTAATGTTTGAGCAAGCCAAAGGGGCAAGATGGTAAAAGCCAACAGGGTGCTTTGGGCTGAAATTGAAAACAAGTGACTGGCTGAAAGGCATCAAACAGCATTTTCAAGGGATTTTATTTTGAAAGCATTAAGAGGACCAGTGAAAATACTTGGTGAGCAACTTACCCACAGTGAACAAGAGAAAGCTGCTGAATGACTTGATAAACTGCTGAGGATCTGATTTTTTTTAAAGGAAAGCAGGTGTGAGGAGACCTTTTTTGACTGACTGCTGTATTTCTCAAGAGGAGCTTAGCTGTAGCCACTCAAACTGGTAGTATGAGAAGCAATAGACCTGATCCCAGAAAAGCTTCTGGATGTGTAGGGAGAGTTGGTTTTTGGGAAGCTGGTCACATCTTACAGGAACTGTGTCTTCTTACCTTTGTAAATGAAGTAGCCTTAACTGATGAAGAGGCATCAGTGGTATGATGAAGACGCATTAGTGGTATGATGAAGAGAGAGCTCCTGCAGAGAACAACTGGGTTGGATCGTCTTCTTCATTCTGATGAATGTGGCAGTTTTGGCATCCATTTTTACAGCTCATTTCCTTTCCGTTTACACATGAAGTAGGTCATTAAAAAATGATTGTTTTTATTGGCACAAAATAGAATGTTTGTGAATCATTGTTTATCTTTAGCAGAATGCATCTTTAAGTAAGTGAATTAGCTATTCCTAAAGAAAATTTATCTACACATGTATAAAATTGTAAGTTATTTCCAATATTATGCAGGAGTATGAAAAAAGTGCTGTAAATTCCTTGGATATTATTTGTATCAGAAAAGGAATTTGCCAGTGCTTCTCTTAATGAATGATTGGATGCCTATACGACAGTTGGATTTCACTGCTTTTGTATTTAATTAATGAGAAAAACTTAAGACTCCAAATTGCAGAACCAGAAGTATTTCCCTAATGTTTCCACAATGGGTTGTCAAATTGCCTGAAGATTAAAAGCCATAGTAATCTTTTCTGTCAGGATTTGTGAAATTTCATTTTGCAGTTTAATATCACTAATGAAATCACTTCCATGCCAGACTGAAAACAAGTGTCAAACTATATGGGGTCCCAGCCTGTGATTTGGTATGATTACGGGATTTGGTTGCTGACAGTGCTCATGTTCTCTTGCTCTGTTATGGTTGCTGTGTGAGTATGGAGTAAAGCTGCTTTTTAATTTTTTTTCCCCTTTAATAGTAGTATCTGACTTTTAAATAGGTCATTGTCCAACAGCAGCAAACATGGCCATGTGCTATGGTTCTGCCAGGCACTTATATCTGGGGTTTTATGATGCATGTTTCTCATGGCTTGCAAGAAAGAATGTGTGCATCACTGATTATGAAATTACAGCAAATGCAAAATACTCATTTAAGTCAGGTCTTTAGAACTAAATTGTTCTGTAGTCATTGTAGAACCTAAGTGGTACTTGAAATATTTCTGCGGTATTTTCTGCTGTGCTGTCTTGATACTATGATTTCTCTGGCTTGTTAAAGCAGATAGGTAAGTAAGGCTCAAATGTTCTGCAGGAATAATAAGGTCAGGTGTTGAAACTAAGATGTAGCTAAAGAATCTAGTATGCAAACAGTGATGTAAACTGCACTTAGTTATGAACTACAGACATAGATTAAGAAAATGGATTAGTAAAGGGAAGGGGGGAAGAATCACATAAAACATGCATTATTTCTTACAACATATATGGGGACATTTTGTCTCCTTTGCTCTGTTATGGTTAGAAATTACCTTTCTTGTCCCTGCTGTTTATTCTTTCTCTTGATTGCACTCAAACAGCAAAGGTGGTTCGTGCTGCTTTGGTGGTTAAATGTGCATGTAACTTTCGCACAAACACGAACTTCCTGGACACAAGCTTCTATACATAATCTGGTACACTCCAACTGCAGCCACCAGCTTCCTAGAGAGTGTGTATTTTAACCTAAGGTCATTGTTTCATTGACCCAGCTGTATGATGAACTCTTTTCCCTCTTCCAGCAGTTTCTGTGTAAAGGAATGTAAATAGAAGTGTTCCATTTATAAGTTCAGTTTTTAAGAGGTCCAGCATGATAAGATGCTTGTACTACACACACACATTAGGACAATGCTCAAGGAGATGAGAGGGACAGAAGAATCGTTGTTGCAGGAAGAGTTGAAATAGTCTGGGGAAAAAAATAATCTTTGCATTCTTCTATGTAATTTCTGGGATCTTGGAGCTCTGTTATAAAACTTTTTTAAAAACCCCCAAGTCTTATTCCCTCCTTGTAACCCTGTACTAATCCATTGTGTTTTTCCATTGACTTGTGAGGATCATATCTCCATTAAGGTGGGAGATTACTTTTTTAAAGAAGTTTTATATCCACTCCTTTGTAGTTTTTGGAGTTCCCTAAACAGTGTGCTTACGGAATGGGTGCCAATGGCTTCCACATGTTCTCCATTTTTAAACTTGAACCAGTGAAATTGTGTGCAGTCATGTAAAACAAATTATTTAGATCTAACTTAGCTACTGTAATGCTTACATTTTACAAAATGGTAAAAATGGAAGTGTTTTGGCCCCCCAATTTGATATGATTTATCAAAAAATCATAAGACCGTTCTTGGAAGACATTCTACACTTGTGCATCTCACTCTGTATCCACTTTTTAGAAGCTGCATGTATATTGAGTAGTATTTCACTACTCAAGTGCTCGCATTTATCATCAATGCAATAAACACTTGCACAGCGGTAAGTCACTTATGTAGAAAAATATTAGTTCTTGCCTACTTCTCCCCCTTTTTCCCACCTTTCTATCCATGTCCAGAGCTGAATGTGCAAGGCCTGGCCTCACAAGACATTTGTCATGCTGGATGAAAGAGGCTCCCTAAGCTGCTGTTCACAGGGGTGAGCTGTGGCTGCGTGTGTGCTTCTGTAGCTGCTTTCAAAAAGGGAAGCTTTGAAGTGCTTCAAAGGACCCAGCGGTATCTGTACCTTTTGATTAAAAGGATGTTCAGTACAAATAGGAGAATATACTGAAATATTAAGATAAGCAAATTTTGTGGTCATGAACAATAATTCCTAGGGGAGAGCTGATGTTGACCAAAGTGTACCTAAGCAAAACTGTACTTTCACCCAGCTCATAAGGGCTGAATAAACAAACAAACAACCTTGATTAAAAAGAGAGTGGACTGAAACACAGTAGTAACTGCTGTTACTGCCCTGTACTAGAAGAGACAAGTTATGGGTAAAGCTAAAACCTTAATGCTTCTGAATTTTTCTAAATGTCAGATCAAATGTGTCAGGGTTTAGTTTTATATATTTTACTGCCAATACTAAATAAAAAAATGGGACTAACTATATATTTTTAAGTGGGTAACCTTCCTAAAAATGTTTTTACTTATGTGGAGGTTTTTTCCCCCCCTCTGGAAAAATGAGGTTAGGGTTTTGGCAGAGCAAAGTTGTCTCTAATGTAACATCTCATGCCAAACACTAACACTTGATATCAATAATCGTCGACTCAAGTATTGCTCTTGGGTACATTAATCATTCCCATTGTTCCATAACACAGCGTGAAAAACGATCTTTAACAATTGCTATGAGGGAAAATTGCACAGTGGGAGCTGAAGCAGTTCTTGCAGATGTGTAACAAAACTCCAGAATGTTGGCAACACTGGACCTGGAAGGGGATTCTTGGTGAATACTAGCAGTGGATTCAGACTGAAGTGCACTGTTGTTTTCTCTCTCCGTGGTATTGTGTTACACTGTACATGCAAAAATGTAATTCTTAAAGGATGTGTCTTGTCTGCTCACTGTCCCAGCGAGGGCAGCTTGTAGGGAAAGTATGGCTGGCAGATTGTGACAGTATGAATTCAAATTTTCTTACTGAGTGACTGTCAGTGTACATTTGATGGGTGATCCATTTGTACTGTGTAGTCAGATCAAGCTTTTATAGCATACAGGGGTGCTAGCCTGTGCTTTAGAGCATGCACATTTCAAGAGAAAGAAATGATACAGATTATTTCCCTTTACTTTCTTCCCAGTAAGAGTAACTAAAAGTCCTGAATATTCTCTTCCCTCCTGTACCTCTCTTCACGTTGTTTTTACCACAAACCATGCTTAGAAAGAGCAACATCACTTTGTAAGACTATTTTTTTTAATTAAACTTCAGGTGAAGATCCTTCCAACTTCAGAGGATGAAGAAATTTGAGAAACAAAGATATTTCTGAGAAAGGCAAAAGATGATGTCTCCCCTACTCCCAGTTAAAGGAATCTATTTCTTTACATTTGGAAAGATAATTTGAAACTCATTGTGCTTAGGTACATTGTTGCCTTAATGCTTTATGAAGTGGAGGAGGATGAGACTTTCATATCTCATAAATTGATTCAGCATGCCTTCAAGTACGTTTCCACTAAACCTAAGGTCTCCTTCGTTAGTCTGTGGCACTGGTGTGGAAAGTCTTCAGACCAGCTCTGGGACTGTTAGAGGTGCAGGTCAGAGCATGAGATGGGTTCCAGCTCTTGTTAAGAACTGTCTGCAGCAAAGATGCAGGGAAAAGAGCTCAAGTGTTGACAGCTCCACAGTAGCTCTGCCATAGCTGTGTTTTACTTGGAGTGGTGCACAGCAGGCAATGTAGCACTTCCCTCCCACCCCACAGAGAGCAGGTGAGCGTGTTCTGGAGCTCTGCTTGGTGGGGTCATGTGGTCACTCATCAGCTGCAGAGGTGGCATTTGCCTGATAACTGGGCAGTGTTAGGTGTGTACTTTGACTTCTGGCTGGTCATTGAGACACTCAGCATTTCTAAGTGTCCTTTCCATTAAGGTTTTGAGTCTCTCTGGTAGCACAAATGGATTCAAAGGGACTGGAGTTGGGGTTAAAGAGGGACTTAATAATTAATCCATAGTACAACTTATTACCCAATACATATGTAAGTTTTCTGATGTGATCTCTTGAGTGTTTTAAGCATTTATTTCAAGTTAGTAATTCACTCCTCCTAGAGTGTTTGATGCTCCTTTTCAGTTAGTGGTTTCAAAGGATTTTAAAAATATCCACTGAATGGTGACATATTGCTATGCCTTTATGGTTCCTGATACTAGGATCTGGATAAGTTGTTAGCCTGAGTCTTATGCCTGAGACTAAATACTGCACCCATAAAAATAAACTTGCCGTGTCTCAGGCCATCTGAAAACAATTTTTGTTCTGGGTGCATTCATCTAGTTTGCATTTTGTAGTGGGAACCACTGTGTTCAGTACCTTTATCTGCATGCCTGCTTGGTGCACAAGGCCACTTCTGTTTATGTTGATGGTTTGGAGAGACTGCTAGAGTGAACCACTGATGTAAGCAATAGTATTTTATAATGCTGTGAGGTAGTTCCCTTGACTCCACACCATTCTCAGGAAAAAAAGTCTAGATAGGGAGTTATGTGCTGTCACGTAGTGTCTGCCTACATATCAGAAGCAGCAATGCTGTTCTTTCATTAGAGATTTAGTTTGGGAAAAAATCATGGTATCTTTTAGAATATTTCATGGTGTGATAGTTAGCAATTGTGCAAAATAAATTGTTGCAAAACAAAGGGATTTTCCATTGTAGGATGTATGGTTGACAAGGTATATTCCTCATTTTTTTTTATTGGTCCTTTTAAGTAGGAGTTATAAAGAGCAACTTCTGCCCATTTAGCATTGGATTGGGCTCTCACTAAAGGAGATCTCTCTACTGCCTGTGCTGCTTTCCCCAAAGTACTGGGAAAGTGCTGGCTGCTGCTCTTCTACCCTCTGTCACCATGAGCAAAATCCCTTACTAATTTTTTCAGGCTTCCTAGGAATGTCTTTTGACTCCTTCCACAATTAATTAAAAACTGTCATGTGAAAGATCTACATCTGTATAAAATTTAACTCCAACAGCATTATTCATATTTAAAGCTGAAGTTCTTCACTCCTATCCAATTGTTTCTCCTTTGCAACTATCTCTATAGCTATAGTAATTTCTTGGATAGTATCCTTTAGATCATAGCTGGGGGCAGGAGAAGACAAGCAGCAGGGATAATCTAAGTTAGTACAGGTGGTGTTACATTTGATAAAATACTTTGATAATGGCCCTTACGAGCCAGGAATTAACTAATATGACGTAGCTTGGTTTTTAGCAATACCTTGTTTCCCAGATGATGGCATTGGAAGGTGCTCAGGTTGCCCTCACAATGCCATGCAACTTCAGCAAACAGGCTGTTTCCTTTAGTTTACTTTGTTGTCATAAGTTGTAAATGACACTCTCTGACCTTGTTTGCATCATTTCACCCACAAACAATTTTCCAGTTGGTAGAAGTCAAATTGCCAAAGATGATCTCTCCTGTATGGTAATTGTAAGGCCTTTGTATGATTTGAACCTTGATACAGATTTGTTAAAGTTTTTTCCTTATTTTTTCTCTTGCAAATTTATGTTAAAAACCAGCTTTTCTTGCTCTAGTAGTTAAAATAGAATCAGTTGGAAGAGAAATTATACACAATTGGCAAGGATTTATCTTTCATGGGACTCAGCATCTCTTGAACTTCTCTTTTAAGATCTGGTACACTTTGTTTTGTCTAAATAATAAAAAACCCACAACAACCCCCCAAAAAATAAGTTTCTTTGTATGTCTTCCTCAAGCAGAGAAGTTGGCTTTGGGGTGCAAAAATGTTTTCTTTGTATGCATAACTTTATTACTGCTATGAACCAAATTGTAAAGTTGTCTTTCTACAAAATCATAGAATGGTAGAATGATAAAGGAGGATTTCTTTGTGCAACTTTCTAGACAGATTTATCTCCAGCTTGCTAATTACTTCTATAGTAGACTCTACTGCTTTTTGAAAAGTCATACACTTTTGTAGAAAACGGTCAGTGCAAGACAGTTTTGGTAAAGCCGGTCCATGAATTAGGGTCTTTTGTAAAGAACCTTGGGCAGACTCCTTAAATTTCTTTGTTTTTAATCAATATTGTAGACCAAAGTTAAGCATTTTGACATAGCAGGACAACATTTCATACCAAAAGGAGCCTGTATCTCAGACTGATTTTAAAATGTGTAGTTGCTTTCTGTGACCGAAGGTCATCAAGAAAACATTGATTAATGTCTAAAACTTGAGCAAGGATTTTTTAGAAGCTAGAGATTCCCTGCTATAAGGGAAGGGCTGGAAGGGCTTTCTGCAGCTGCCAGAGCTGTCAAAGTGTGTGTGATAAATTGTTCAGTAAAGGCACACAAGCTGATCCTGTAGCAACTCACTGGAGCTGTGTGATGGGACTCCCTGAGGATCCCAGGCTTGCTAGACACAAATCAGTATAAACTTCCTTAGGATTTATCCTGCTAACCTTAAATTCTGCCCAGGAGGGATCCAGAGCTGGAAGCAGGGAGCCTGTTTCCTCTGAAATCAATGCCTCTTTTCAGGCTTATGGATTAAGAAGGGAACCAGCTCTTAATGGCCACATGAGGGTGTGGTGGAGGTGGTAGGGTAGAAGGTTGTTACTCTGGCTGGAGTCTGGATGTGTGACCTTCTTTCTATTAGAGCGTGCTTATTACCCAAGACTAAAAGTGGAAGCCTTTGAAATGCATCTCTCAGGTAATGCTGAATGTCGTAGGAAATGTCCTGCCTTCCAGGCTGTTGATGCTTTGGATGATAATGAGTAGTACCTCTGGTCAATAAACTCAAATAGCAATTGCTCATTTAGCCAGGCTTGAAGGTTAAAGAACCCTTTGGAAAGGGTTCTTTAGAAAGATAGGAAGAAGATATGATGGATTTTCTTACCTTTTGTTTTTCCTTTAATGCAGTTAGTCTTTTCCCTGGAAAAGAAAGTTAAATTCTGAATAAAGGCAAAATTGAAGTACGTAAGTTGTCATAATTAGGTAGTTGGATATTAGGAAATATCCTTTTGCTTCAATCCATTTTTTAAATGGTATGACTGAGGAATTTATGAAGAATTTGCTTTAGGAAGAATAAATTTCTTAAGAGTAAGCACTAACTTTTGAATTGTACAAGGTGGTGAGAGAAAGGTAATAGGAAATAACTAGGAAAAGAATGGCAAGTTGAAAGATTTTAATATGCTCAGTATAGTTTGAAATACCAGATCAGGTTCAGTAAACTTGGTTCTCATTAAAAACAAGTATTGCCAATTACTTCAGTGAAAGCCAGACTGGATTATTTTTTCTTTATTGCTAGATATTTGAATAAACTGATGTCTTGGTTTAGGAATGGTATTCTCCAATTAGGTGTTCCCACAGTGCAGCTTGCTCTGATTTCCCCCCCCCCTTCATGCAGGTGGCAGGAGAGGAGAGTTAGAAGCACAGAAGGTCAAGATTAGGGGTTGAGATAAGAACAGTTTATTGGGAACAGCAATGAGATAAGAAAACCAACCATACCAGCAACAGTACTAATGACAGAGGGTAGAAGAAACGATTCATATAGGAAAAAAACCCCACCTGATAATAGATAATAATGGATGGCTCTGCCCACCCTGTTTTCTCAATCAGATATGGAGCTCCTTCTCCCTGGAGGAGACTCTCTTCACCTTGTCCCAGCAATGTCACAAAGTGGTCTAGAGTAACCTTCGTGTCCTGGCCGTGTCTCCTCCTAGCTACTGCAAAACTTAACCCTGTCCTGAAGGGAAGCAGGACAACTGGAAAATGGAAGGCTGTGTTTATTTGTCTTTCCAAGTAAACTCTTGCCATTTTGGAATACTTATGCAGTAACCTTGGGGTTTCTATATGAAGAGATGATAAAAATCAGAGCTGCTTGTAAGTGAGTTCTTATTCTTCTACTTTTGAGTTTTTTCTTAGGCACCTACACCTGGCACATTTATAGTTGGCAATGGTGTACCAGATTCGGCCTCTGGAGTCTGGGGTGCCTGACCAGAGGTCAGTGAGATGCAGGGTGCTCTGCTGTCTAACTGTGTTTCTCTTCAGTCCAACGCGTTTCAGGAGGAGTGAAACAGAAAGCTCTTTGTGAGTGGGACAGGGCAGGATGGGATTCAGCTACAGATTTAGGTTCCATCTCCTACATGGCTATTGTACCTCGTTCGTGTGGAGTAGTAAAACTCCTTTCCATCTTTTATTAACCACCACTAAATTATTAATCTAGTCTGTTCACTCACAATAAATCCTCTTGCTGAAAGCATGAAAAAGCTGTGTTTTGACTGACAGTAACAGAAATACTGTATGCATTAATTGCCTTAGGTCAGTTTAGAAAAGATAATCAGCATAAGACTTAGACTAAATAGTTAAATATTACGTAGCTACCTAGGATTTGAAGATTCCTGACTAGTCGAACACAGTACTTATACACTAGCATTTTATGTGTTTAGAGTTCATTTTTCTGTTGAAAACAAGTATGCCAAAAAGTTGACTTTAGTAATTTTTTTTTAATATTGTATTTGATTGTAGATTAGGTAGCTGTGGCATTATCTTACAGGATGGCAAAATCCTTGCTGTCCCTTCCAAGGTTGAAGATTTGTTTCTGTGCATAAGTGTTGTATAACACTCCTTGAGTTCAAACACTTAATCATTTCAGTACATGAAGGCACATAGCAGATATTCCAGTTTGTCAGTATAATGCCCTTGAAAAATACTTTGTGAAAGGAGGTGAGGGGGTAGCTCTTATGCATTTGGAAAACCAGAAGTCTCAACATCTACAAGCTCTGCGTGTGCCCTGTGAGACAAGCTGGTTGGATGTGTGTTAGGCTCCCTGCTGTCCTGCTGGGGATACAGCTCCATCTTGTTACTCTTGCAAAGTTCAGCTGTTAAGTCAGCAGTTTGGCTTCAGAGGCAGTATATAAGCTAGGGAAATGCTGTTCAATGTTTTCAGTGCTCTTAAATAGTGGGTGGTGTTCAGTGACATGCTGCGAAGTGTAAATAGTAACAGGTTGAGTTTAAACACACAAAACTGGTATAGCATTGGAGATAATGAATAACGTTGTCTTAATGTGCAACATTTAGCTTAATGCTTTAGAGAGCTGTGACTGTAACTGATGAAATGCTGCAATGTGTGTATGGCTAAGAGGGGATAGGAAGGAGGGATTCAATTTGTGATCTTCACCGTGCTTGAAATAACACTGTGCTAGAATTCATGTAAAACTGTAATACAGCTTCTCATTCACAAATTGGCAAAATCCAGATTGCTGCAGAACAAACACTCCTGCCACTTCATGAGTTAACACGCTTCTTGTTTTGATCCATTTCCTTCTGTTTAAAAGAGATAAGAAAGATGTATTATAATGTACTGGGTACCTCAGAAGATTCAGTTAGGCCTTCAGCATTTCCTGGAAATGAACGTGAAATTGTCCAGTGAGGTGGAGCTAGAAGTAAGAGGGAATGTAAAAACACTCAAATAAAAATGCACACTAAGTATTTCTTTAACATAAAGCATTTTATGAAGTTCATTGTTTTACACAGTCTTTCAGTTTTCCAGCTAATTCTATGTCCTTGGGTAGTTGCTGGGCAAGAAACAGTGTGTTGTGCCAGCTGTAACTGGTGTTTACTGTGCACACACTTGTGTGTGCATTGGCTAGCTGAGCAGAACAGGTGCCCTCAGTACAAGCTTGGCAGTTCTGCTCTGTGTGGGCATCTCTGCTTTCCACAGCCACTTGATCACTCTCTCTTTTCTGCACCCCACTTGGCCTTCCCCAGCAGAAGTTACTGTAAAGGCAGACATAACAGTCAAACTGGGGGGAAGACGTGAGCCTTAGGTGCTTATGAGAATGGAGAAGACAAAAAGGAACTTTGTTTTTTTTAGCCAGGAAAGGAGGTGTGCAAGGGTCCTATAGATTGTCCTTGATTCACAAGGGACCTGTGATTATTTCTTCCGGTCTCACGGCTGGACATGCAATGCTTTCATTCTGAGAAGCCTGCTAGCACACTGTGATCCCTTACTAAGGCAGATTGGGCCACCTCCGGGTTAGCTGTGGAGATCCCAATAAGGTCTTTCACTCTGATTTTCTGAATTGCATGTGTTTCATTCCAAACACTCTTTCCTTTTGCTATCTAGGTATTGGGAAGCTCGGCTTTTCTCTGAGAGGTTCAAATATCTGAAGCAAGGAATGAAGTTCAAGTGCTGCACATTGGGCACAGCAAACAAAAGCCATTAAATGTATTTTTGCTCTGTCTGTGCTTTAGGATGCAATTTCTCAGCATTATCCTGCCATGCCTCATGATGCTGGGGATGAAATACAACTGCCTGTGCATGAACAGCATCCTTACATCCCTGTCTGTCCTCCAGAAAGTGACTACACTTACCTCTGTGATAGACCAGGTTCATCTAAGAACAGAACTGAGAATGGCAATGTGGAATTCCAGTCTGAGTCCTGTTTCCAAAAACTAGTTTCATGTAAAAAGGAAAGAAAAAGCACGTTGTTACGGTCTGTTCCACTGTACCTTTATTTTGATGGTTTCATTATGTGGAATGATAAATGATAACGTTTTATAAGCAAAAATCAGCCCTGCTTCCCATGCTGGAATTCAATATAAACTAAAGGATTTATGAAAAAATAAATCTCTCAAGTCTTGGTTGTTGCTACAAGCACTTGTTTGCTTGTAGGAATGATTAAGCTGGCTGTGCTTTCAGCAAAAGTTGAGATGTGCAGATGCAGCTTACTGTGTTGCCTAGTTTCTGAATCCTGAAAACAAGCTTTTGAGAATAACGGAATTTCTTCCCAGCCCTATTGAATTGGACTGAAGAACCATAGGTAGGCAAATAACTTCCTTCCTAAGAGATGAAGTTTTAAGTAGCATGTATAAATGTCCTGTCTCTCGTTC
Source organism: Bombycilla garrulus (assembly GCA_013400315.1). Taxonomy (NCBI): domain Eukaryota; kingdom Metazoa; phylum Chordata; class Aves; order Passeriformes; family Bombycillidae; genus Bombycilla; species Bombycilla garrulus. Next base: position 73,059 of record VXBU01012223.1, read on the forward strand.
ATGAGTCACCACAAATCAGATTATGCTCTCATGCTACTTAAGTGCAATGTAATGTAAATCGGCTTTACTAGGGAATGAAGTATCTGAAATCTCATTTTTTGAATTATGAAAAAAATAGAACTTGATGCCTAAAAATAAACTTGAGTATAAATTGCATATGACTTCAGAAAATCGGAGCTTTAATTTCTTTAATGCAGTTCTCACCAAATTTGTGATAGTGCTTGGCAGTGCACTGAAGTGTTTCCAGGCAGAATTCACTGTAAATCACCTGTATATCTTATCATCTTATCTGTCGAAGTTCACCTTCAGCTGCATTGTTGCAAGTTTCTGATTGCTTGGTGCATAAAGACTCAATGTCGTATTAAAAAAAAAAAAAAATTAGATGGTGGCTGTTGCTGAAATTTGAGGGGCTGCCATCTTCCAATCTTCCATCAGATTCCTGGAATGTGTAGAAAAATGATGCTGGCAGGAGTGACTTCAGAAACACTTAACAGAGATACTAAGTGGACACTGCTGTTTCAGCTTGTGTGAGCTATTGTATTGTTTGCTAGAACGTGGCTGCTTTGGGAAGTGTCACTGTGTACTTGACATGGGTGACATGGAGGGAAGGCTTTGTCTGCTGTCTTCTTCTTCTTGGGAAAAATGGACTTCATTATTCAGTTCAAGTTTTGGGAAGAGAGACTCTCACCTCCTTCCTCCCTGTGCAGATTTAACTTATTCATTATTGGCTACGAGACATAATAAAAACTCAATTTCTTTTCTTTTCTTTTCTTTTCTTTTCTTTTCTTTTCTTTTCTTTTCTTTTNCTTTTCCTTTTCCTTTTCCTTTTCCTTTTCCTTTTCCTTTTCCTTTTCCTTTTCCTTTTCCTTTTCCTTTTCCTTTTCCTTTTCCTTTTCCTTTTCCTTTTCCTTTTCCTTTTCCTTTTCCTTTTCCTTTTCCTTTTCCTTTTCCTTTTCCTTTTCCTTTTCTTTCTTTTCTTTTCTCTTTTATAAGCTGCTCTTGTTTAAACTTTCTGGTACAAAAAAAGCTTTTACAAAAGTGGTACTAATTCTCATACAAAAATTTTCCATTTTTTTTTTTCCCTTTTTCTATTGCATAGCCTTTGAAATTACTTCATAGAAAACTTACCACATAGATCATGAACCTTCACAGGCATTTAAAACTGATCTTGCAGGTTGGTTTGAGAGGAGGACCTTCTGTCCTTCCACAGAACCCTGCTGACTGGAAATGGTTGATCAGTCTGTCTGGACTCTTCTGGGCGTGGCTGTGGAAGAAAAGAGATTAAAGCCTTCACTTTTACAATAATGAAGAAATAGTGCTGGTGCAGAGGAGAGTTTACTGGCAGGGGTCTCAATTTCTCATCTAACTGTTGATTGTCTCAGAAAAGTAAATTCTTTATTTCTCCCCAGCAGTTGTACTGTAGAAAATTAAATATTGTAACCTTATCCTTTTAGTGGTAAACTTGAGACATCTGCCAAAGAAATGAAATTGCATTTGTAAATATAATGAATATAGTAGTAAACAAATTACTTTTCCCTCCAGAGTAAAATAAAGAATAATTTAGTAGCTTCTGCTTTTAAAATTAAAGGCACTTGTAGAGGGTCCTCACAGAGCCTAAGAATATGGCAAAACAATATGAATGAGGGTGAGCATTGCAGCCTCTTGGCCACGCTTCTGTTCCAAGAGCCAAGTGCTCTGTGCATTGTTGCAAGGTTAATTTACTGCATCTTTGGATGTGGGTGTTGCTTGGCCTCTTCCTTGATGACTGAAAGAAAAAGTCTTGCAGCCTGTTTTCTGGCTGTCTAAATGGGAAGCTCTTGGCTAAGACACTCAGCCTAATGTGGCAGGTGATGTTAGAAGGTGAAGATGACAAGAGCTCAAGTTAGAACAGAAAGCAATGGCAGCCAGTGTTCTTTCAGGCTCGCGGGTGTGCATAGGCTTCACTGCAGCTGCTGATTAAATCCAAGCTGAGTACATAAAGCCTGAAATCATCTGTTTCTGTGCTGCTTGTAATAGGGCTCAGGACACGTGTTCACATGCTGGTAGGTAGCTTAGCACAGGGTGTTTTATCAGGAAAGTGCAGTGTGTGCTTTGTTAGATAGCACAGGGTGGTGTTCAGATAAGCAGTGAAACTATATAGATGCAGCTTTGTTCTTAACATGGTGAAGGGACTTCTTGTGTTGTAAAAAGCAGCACCCCATCCCCTGCTCGGTCTATTAAATATTTTTAAATTATCTGGGAACTTAAAAGCTCTGAAGCTGCAGTTTAGTCAGTTTATGAGCAACACCTGCTGGGTAGAGTTGCAGCCTCAATTCTTTGTATTCAAGGCAAGTCTGCATATAAAGCCTGTGAAAGTGCTGGGGGAAAGCTGGGATGGCAGAATGGGATGTTTTTTGTAAATGAATGTTTGAAAGTACACTTCTGCCTTCTGTAGATGTGAGCATCCAACCACGCTTAATAGAAATACAATGATGTCTGCAATCCTATTTCTGTGCAGATATTGGGATAAACCATAGATTTGTTAAAGTTGAAAAATGCCTGTAAGATCATCAAGGTCAACTAGCCTGGAGAAATGGAGACTCAGGGGTGACTCTCTACAACTCCCTGAAAGGTGGATGTAGTCAGGCAGGGGTTGGTCTCTTTCTCCAGGCAGCAACTGACAGAACAAGGGGACACAGTCTCAAGCTGTGTCAAGGGAAATATAGGCTGGATATTAGGAAGGAGTTCTTCATGGAAAGGGTTGCAAAGTACTGGAATGGCCTGCTCAGGGAGGTGGTGGAGTCACCGTCCATGGATGTGTTTAAAAAGAGACTGGATGTGGCACTCAGTGCCATGGTTTTGTTGAGGTGTTAGGGCGTGGGTTGAACTTGATGATCTTGAAGGAATCTTCCAACCTAGTGATTGTGTTATTCTGTGGACTATTAACCTAGTACTGCCAGGTTCACCACAATTTTTCGTGTGATATCTTGAGAGAATACTTGGGAGGTGGTAACAGGGAACCTCTTCAACATCTCAACTCTGAGGTGAGTCTGTTCCTTTCCAGCTGCACGTATGAACCCTTCTAAGGACCAGCTGTTGGGGAGTGGGGTTTCCTTTTCCAGGAGGAGTTTCTCCTGTCATCTTGTCACCACTTGGCTTGTTCTTCTTGTAAATTAGAGGGTTTCCAATTATGCTGCATATAATTATAGGTTAAAAACCGTTTAGGCTATGCACTGTAGTTTTGATAAATGCTTGGGCGTTTCAGTGTTGGGTTGACATCAAGAGTGTTTTTAGGAGCTTATTCCTTTTAAAATCCTCTTTTTAAATCCTTCTGGTTGCATAAATATTTTTCCAAATGTCTGTTTGGGGTTTTTTTTGCAGAATGAAATTATAGGATACTCCATAAACTGGGCAAAATTATGCTTTTTTTTCTTAGAAGAATAAATTACAATTATTTTACTGCAAATATATTAACTATGAAATAATATGTAACTTAAAGTTTGAGGGGAATCCCAATTTCTGAGTAGCAGGTTTGCATCCCCAAGTTTTATTGAGGTGGGGCTATTTTTGAAGTCTGTACATCATGAACAGTTCTTAGCTGCTTGGGAATTCACAACAAGCAGTCAGTAGCTTATAAACAATGCAGGATTATTGACAAAAGCTACTTGCAAAGATTACTCTACCTTGTTTATTTCTGATGAAATACTTCTTACAGTCAACATCTATTATAGCCACATGACTTCAATTTGATCTTAATTTCCTGCCTCTGTTCATAGATACAGGAAAAAACCCTAATAAAATACTAGGATTTCCAGTTGCTCTTCACCAGTGTCCTAATCTTACACTATTTGTATATTTTCCATTGGAAATAAACTCTTGGTGTTTCAAACCCTGTATTTCACCGTCATGCCACTTAGGAACGTGGTATAATACCAGGATGTTACTACATGACATGCATCTGTTGTTACCTAATCTGTTTCTTTGAAGTGCTGCCTTAAAATCATCCTTTTACTTACCAGTTTATCCACTTAAGCTAGTGACTGATTTCCAGAAGTGACAATTTCTGACACTTTTAATAGTTGTATTTTTTTTAACTCAAAAGATTGTTATTCCTTGGTTGTACAAAACATTTCAGACCTGTCGACCCAGTAACTTGTAACAGGCTTTGTTCTCTGTCCCTGTAATTAACTGAGTTTGTGTGTAACAATTTTCTTTTTTTCTTTTCTTTTCTTTCCTTTTCCTTCGATTATTTTAATGGGTTTCTTTCCTCTTGTGTTCTTAGTATGGAAAGAGGGCACAAGTTTTAAATTTGCTGCTCAATAGTTGTTTTTTACCATAAGATATCAAGGCTTACAAACTCCCTGCAGCAACTCTTCTAGAACCTGTGTCTGCTATGGCCAGCCTCAGAGCTGGCACCATCTAAATAAACTGGGCTAACAATGATCACGAATCTTCTATTAACTGAAAGATTAACACATTTTTTCAGCGTTAAGTGCTGGGAGCAATTCCAAATTGTTTAATTCCAGGACTGGTGTTTATATGTGATGCATCTTTGAAGGAGTCCAACAGATGGAGTAAGGATTGTGATAAGCATAAATGGCATGAAATGGCTCCTTTCATACTTCCTCTGTTTGGATAGAGGAGGTGCAGTACTTTTAGTGTGATACTAAATTGAACATCCAGGTCTGAGATAGTTATTCCCAGTGTTCCCATGAGGGAAAATAGGATGTTAAAATCTCTTTATGGGATGTACGTTCGAGCATGTGGAGAGCCACCTCAGCTGTGCAGGTTGTAGCACTGCAGAAAGCTGCTCTCAATTGGCACTGTGAAACTGTGTACATACCCAGTACTGGATTTGGGAGTAAACATGCCTGTTCTTACATTTTCCTATTATTTTCACTTTTGATTTTGTCATTGTTTGCTCCAATGGTTCATAACCCTCTCATACAGATCTCTCCCACTTACAAAAATAAACAAAACCCAAACAAAATAATGTACAAACTGGTGGACATGACTTCTGTTTACAAAAAAGGTATGGATGGAGATCTTAATATATTCAGTTTATTTCTGTTCATGTAGATCCCTTTGAACTACATCTTGGTCTATAATGGCTTCCATAATGGCTTCTTGAATGCATTATGTAGTTTTCAGATTTTGCTTCTAGCTGAAGTCCATATTAATTTCTGAACTCTTATAAGTTTTGATAAAATTCTCTTGATAAGGTATAAATCGCTTAAACCTGCTTCATCATATCATAACTCTGTTTGGAAGTTACCCAGTTTATGCAAGATGTTTTTACAAGAGCAAAACCACAGAAATGATCCAATGTCTCCTATGCTAGCTTCAGCTCCCTGAGAGCTCTTGAACAAACAGAAACTACAGCACTTGGGGCTATGCCAGATGGTTTAAAAATTCCCTAGAGAATAAATAAATCTAACTAGTGTTGTATATTTCTATCACATTTGAGATTACCCTTGAAGTTGAGATTTTTGCTGTTTCTCCTTGAAGTTTACCAGTATCTATAATATAGAAATGTATGGGATTGTTCCGGAAGCCCTTGTGGATGTCACAGGTGAAACTGGAAGGCATACTTGCAAATCCCACCAGAGAAACACTTGTCTTCTAAGTTTGGATGCTGGGAATCCTAGAAGAGGTAGTTAAGAAATGTGCTTAACTTTTATGATACAATGTTTCCTCACTGGCTTTGCAAAACAAGTTTCAGCCTTGACTTCAGTGAGAACTGGACATTCAGACATGACCAAGAATAGATACATAACACAGATAATTCCCAGATCTACTAAGCTCCCCCAGGGGAGAGAGAGTTGATGAACAGGAGGAATTAAGTTCACTGCTTAGGGGACCTTTTTTCTGATTTCTGTTAATAATTTGTATGTTCAGTGCTAACTCTTATCAGCAAACTGACTTACAGTTGCTGAGAGAAATCTTTCATAGTGTGAGCTATTGGAAGTTAAAAAGAAGCTGTAGAAGGACAAAGGTGTAGATAAACTAAGTTTTAATTTTCTCAGTCCGGAGAGGACCGTTGACTTATGTGAGAGAACAACTCGCATACTTATTTCTGAAACTTTAAGTTATTTGAAGGTATATCTTGCTTTGATGGCAGCTGAGCATGACAATACCTTAGGTGAAATTATAAAGAAACTCCTGTAGTAAGCTGAAGTGAATTTACATTATCCTTCCAAATAACTTATTTAAATGTCATGAGAACACTACTGTGTCAGTGACAAAATCACTCTTCCCTTCTCATCCCTTGCCCATCAGAGCAGATATAGGAGTTTCTATTTCCAGGCCAGAAAGGAGCCATATGATGGGATTTGCCATGTTATGTCTAAGTATAGTTTTACCAAGCCCTAGACATTAGAACAATGCTGCCCTTCTCCTTTACAAGCAGGGAACATACCTTACACAGGTATCCAGCTAAGATGTGCTGCTGGTGTGGGGGGCTGCCCTGGCTGGACACCAGACACCCACCAAAGCCTCCCTCTCACTCATCCTCAGCTGGACGGGGTGAGAAAATATAACAAAAGGCTTGTGGGTCGAGGTAAGGACAGGGAGAGATCACTCACCAATTACTGTCATGGGCAAAGCAGACTCAGCTTGAGTTTAATTTATTACCAATCATATCATGAGGAAGAAAACCAAATCTTGAAAACACCTTCCCCCAAAGAAAACACCTCCTTCCCTTCTTCTTGAACTTAACTTCACTCCTAATTTTCTCTACCTTCTTCCCCCTCAGCAGCTCAGAGGGACAGGGAATGGGGATTCATCACACATTGTCTCTGCCAGTTCTTCCTCATGAGGTGCAGGACTGCTCACACACTTCTCCTGTTCCAGTGTGGGGACCCTCCCACAGGAGAGGGCTCTCCACCAACTTCTCCCATCTGGGTCTTTCCCACTGGTGCAGTTCTTCAGGAACAGACTGCTCTAGTTTGGGCCCCTCCCACAGGGTGTATTCCTTCAGGAACAGGCTGTTCTAGCATGGGTCTCCTGCTGGAGTCCTGCCAGCAAACTATCTCCACTGTTGGTTCCTCTCTCTGTGGGTCCATAGGTCCCTGCCAGGAGCCTGCTCCAGCATGGGCTTCCCATGGAGTCGCAGTCTCCTTTGATCCTCCACTGCTCCAGTGTAGTGTCCTCCACGGGCTGCAGGTGGATCTCTGCTCCAGAATGGATCTCTATGGCTGCAAGGGCACAGCTTCCTCACCACGGGCTCACCATGGCCTGCAGGGGAATCTCAGTTCTAGCACCTGGAGCACCTCCTCCCCCTCCTTCTTCACTGACCTTGCTGTCTGCAGGGCTGTTCCCCTCATGTGTTCTCATTTTACTGTCCTAGGTAAATGGGTTTCTTGCACAGGTTTTTGCCTCTTCTCAAATGCTTTGTCCTGGAGGGGCTACCACCATCACCACTGTGGTGGGTGATGGGTCTGTCCTGGAGCTGGCTGGCATTGAGTTTGTTGGATGCTGGGGAAACTCTGGGAGCTTCTCATGGAAGTCACCCCTGCAGTCCCCTTTGCTACCAAAACCTTGCCACGGAAACCCAGTAGAACTAAAATAAAGATGCTGCCAGGGAAGGTGAAACAGTGTGGGCTTTGCTCTGCATTAATACTGAACTGAAATTCCAGAAATCCTGGGTTAATTTGTCACTGTATTGCTAGAGCTGCATAAAGCCAATGCTACTCTTCCTGTGAATGTTATCAGAAAGTTAGCTGCAGTTACTTAACGGAGCCTAGCTGTTCTTACCTATGTGGTCTCAAGCCAATTCCAAAAATCCTACTGTTTATGCTGTCAGGCAGTGCTCTGCAGCTGCTGGTGCAGAAATATCTGGCACATACCACACACAATAGAGTCAGAGAATAAAGTTTAGCATACTGAAATAAGTAGCATCTACCACTAGCAATTAGTGAAGCAGTGCAAAAGTTACTTTACCTGATGAATATGAAAATGCTGCCTAAAAAAATGAGTAGAACTTCCCCGATGACCTCAGAAACAACTCCTTCCCACCCATCTTCACTCTAAATACCTATTGTGCTTTCTTACTTTCACAGTGATTAAGTGCCTCTGTGCTCCCTTTTTCCCTTCAGTTCTGTAGAACCCATATTCATAACCAAAGCAAAATGCTCTCACTGTCTTTTTGGAAATACATGTAAACGGTCTCATGGGTCTCTATCACACCCTTAGCTTACTCCTCACGCATGTCATTATTGGTGCAAGAGTCTTGCCTTATAAAGCTATTTCTCTGAAAGGTCATTATGTCTGTTTACTTTATTGACTCCTTTATATCAAAGCTTTCTGGGAAAGCATTTTCTTTTCTGTTGCCTCTGGGTCTTGTGAGATGTTTTTGTTTTGATTTGGTTTTTTGCTTATTATTAGTAGTAGTAGCAGTAAGTCTGTAGCTCTTTTAGAACTTCTCGATGTCAAAATGTAAAAGGACCACACATTTAATTACTTTCAGCTATTAAATTTTAAATACTTGCCCATCCAGCTGCGTCTGTATGGATTTACATTTGAACATTACAACTATCTAATGATTTAATTCTCTTTACAGCTACCATAACCTGCTGATGAAATCTTAGTATTTTAACCAGTTAGTGATTGACAAGATTAGACTAACCTGACTCCCAGGGAAAGTAGTATTTACTGTTTTGTGCTGTGCTGACTTTGCCTTCAGGTGTGGTATTCATCATTCCCCTGGCTCCTAGGAAAAGTGGTGGTTCAAGACTTGGGTGCTGAAGGAAGACTAGTCAGGTGGAAGCTCCCAGCACCTCATTTCAAAGCAGTCGGTAATTCAGCATCTGGATGAGGATGGCTTTGAAATCCTTGCTGTGTTTATGCTTGGGTTCTTTGCTGGTTGCTATCTGGGAAGAGTCAATTGTACTACTGGGTGCTCAGGCATTTGATGCTGTCACAAGACAATGTGGTTGCTTCTGTGAACTGTGACATTAGCAGAAAAGCTGGAACATGTACAGATGTGTATTTCCAAAGTACTAGAAAAATACTGAACATTACTTGGCAGGTGTGGTAGCTGTTGAAATGCTACTAGGTTACAGTCTTTTTTCTTTATACTCTGTCCACATTGTCCTATGAATCATGTGCATTTGTCTTTCACATTTTCTTAGTGAATGTTCTTGTGACAAAAAAGCCTTGAACCCAGTAGCAACACTTTCTGTCTCTGCCACAGTATCACCTGCTGCGTGACACTGCTTTTGGTTTCCAACTTTCTGTAAGCAGAGCTGTTTTTAAGGAAAGTTTGTAGTCTGAAACCTCCCACTGCAGCTGAGAGTTTGTGGGAAAATACCAAATAGGGAAAAAACTAACTCCTTTGTTTCAAGTCATTGAGGAATTTCTAGCCTCATTAAGGGAGCTAGAAGTTATGCCTGCCTTTTTTGGACCAAATATACCTATGTCTGCTAGACTGAATAGAATCCAGCTTCTCCCATCTCTCAGAGTCAGCACTTAATTAAACCACTTGCCATCTACTTCTTCATTGATAGTAGAAGAAGATGGTTATTGTAGCAAATGAGTTATAAAAGTCATCCATGGGTGTTGTGGTAGGTTTTGACAAAATCGGGACTGATGCTCACTTTAGGAGTCTTCATGATCTGCTGTGTAGGAGTCCTGCAATCTTGGTCTCTTCACTAGAGAAAAACAGACCAAAGTGTGTTCATTTCATTATGAATCAACATGTTAGTTAATATTTTAAATTTAAAATCTTAAGAACTTCTATCTGAAACTACAGAATAAAAAAATTGCCACCTTCTTAAACATGGTGCATCGGGCATTTATTTCAGTATTGCCACTTTAAATCTGCTAAAATGAAGTTCATGATCTTCTGATCTGTATTGGAGAAGTAAATAGTGACCATAAATGGACAAAATACTTCAATGAGCTCTCCAACTTTCCCCCCCCACCCCCCAAAAGGAAATGAATGCAGAGAATGCATTAATTGTTTGGGACTGTCCACGTGACAGCCTTATCTTCTCAGGCAAGCCCTTTTAAAAATAGAATATGTGTTAAACATGATGGAGTTTTAAAAACACCTTTAATAAACCTCATACTAGAACTGCCAAGTTAAGCTAAAACATAGTTTTGTTTAAGAGTTGCTGTTCCAAGCAAGCTGTACTTTGCTAAGTCTTTCACTGTGTCCTAAACATGGAAACAAACTTGCATATGCTCAAAGTACAAAACTGGTAGATGAATTGTTTTACTAATCTATATATTCAAGAGCATAAGGATCATCATGAGACCTCTGTACTGACACTTCTGTGGGTTGCAGAGACTGGATGAATGGGAGCTGTATCTGAAAGGTAGAAAAGCATCAAGCCTGACTGGCCTAAACATTGAAGCAAAATACTGAGTGCAAGAACCTTCCTTGCTTAAGCACTGCTGTTCTTGTGCTGTGCTGTCACTGCCATCACTGAAGTTCTTTGATACAGTGCTGCAGAGTGCTTGCATAGAAGTATAAAGAAAGGCACCTATTGTCTGCTCAGGCATATAACTTGTAACTCTTAGATACTCTTTCCTGTTAAATAACTTGATTCACCTTCTCTCATTATACTTCTTACTTAAATCTGGGTATTTGGCATCGAAGCATCTTGTGTGCGTGTATAGCACACAGAATGTGTTAGCTCATCCAAAAGTTTCCAGCTGCAAATTAGATACTGTGATGGTTTGCTAAATGTATGCTGGTACTTTTTCCTGCTTGTTGACTAAACTCAAACAAAACTTAAACAGTATAAGTAATTCCTGGGTTGGTCTTGCATAAGAATTATTTTGAAAACTGAATTTTATTTTATTTTACCTATCTGAAAAAAGATCTCTCTTTAGGGTGATGTAGTAGCAGCTTTGCCTTGGGCAGGAGTATGTGATCTCCCCGATATGTGGCATGATGCTGAATGTCATAGTAAAATACATGTACTGCTCTGTAGCAGTTCCTTAGAGGCAAACCTAGCTGGGTCTTGACCAGTCACCTGGAATAAATATAGGCCAGGCAAATAGGAGGAGGACTGTCTCCTGAAAGCAAAACTTTATTCTATGCCATCCTTTAATGTGTTTTCTAATGCTTTAAGCTTTGGCTAAATTCATGAGCCTGTAGAGAAGAAATGTGAAAGCATTTCTGCCAGGGATGGCAGTTAGCTTGAAGCTACAAAAGCTGCTTTTTTTGTAATGCTGCTCAACAGCCTCTGTGTTCCAGCTTTCTGCTACTGGGCTTGTGTTATGTTGGCCCAGACATGTAGCAGAATGATTTGAGTTGAAGGCAGATGCTTATTACTGCCTGCTGAGAACCTGACTTGGAGTTTTCTAAACTGTTATTTTTAGACTGTACAGTAAGCGCAGATGGGTTATAAAATTGCTTAGTAATTTGGCTGTCACTCCTTCCTCTTTGTGATAGCATTTCTCTTGGCTGCAAATCCTCCTTATTTCTGTAAAAAAGAAGATAGTCAGTGTTCCTTCAGCAGTAAGTCAGCTGATGGAGGCAGATTCTTCTGTTCTAGTTTCTAAATATCTCTAGCATAAACAAAGTCAGCAAATTGCTTGTATGACTGCATAAGTTGAATCGCGCTGAGCTGGTCTTTTATCTGTTTATGAGAAAGATGCATTTTTGATGGCGAAAACTGGTAAGTGGAGCACTGTCACCGGAGTGGAAAGCAGGAGAATGCAGCAGTTCTAGAAGGACAACAGGTCGGAATGATCAGCACTGGACTAATTAGATGGCAGTAAAAACATTTATTGCAGTTAAAGGAAAACAGGTTTTTCCCTCTCCCACCCTTCTTTCTAGTTGAGAATAGTTACGGATATCTGTGCTTTGGCTGGCATTTGGTTGTGGTTTTTTTTTTTTACAATAAGAACTTTGCCTCCTTGTCAAATGCCTGGTACATAGCAGGATATGATATGCAGTTTATTTTGTCTCTGTTCATGTTTCACTGCTATGTCTGGATTCTCCTATCTTGTGGATATGGAAGTTAACACTAAGTAAAAGGAGAGTCATTGCAATTGCTCCTAATTTTTTCTCACATTATTTTCTTATTAGATAGATGTCAAACTCCCAGTAATTAGCAGAGCTCAGGATGTTGATTTCTGAACAGTATACCGTTTCTCTTTTGTTTGCTTTTAAGAGTACATAGCTTGTTCATGAGTGGGATGCATTATTCAAATCTGAGGCAGCACAGATGCTTCCAGTCCCAAGTCAGGAAATACTTGGCTTTTGAAGAATAACGGCTGCTGCACGGATCTCTGGCTCTGCTGTGATAGCATGAAACGAGCCTGAGGAAATGCCGTGATAGCACTGCTAGCCCTTTGTGAGAGTGGGATACTTACTGCACTCATTTGTCCCAAGAATCTGTTCCTGAGTCTTGGTGCTCAGGGCACAAAGGTTGGGTGACAGTTCTGCTTGGACATGCCTCTGCTTCTGAGCTGGATCTCACGCCAGAAGGTACTGACTGCTCCTGCTGTGTGTGTGTGAAGTTCTTTCATCTCTCATATCTTTGTACAGTGGAAGGGATCTGCCGCTGCATTTAGCGTGGTGATGGACTGAGAGGGGTTGAGCTTTTTCCTTGTTTTGAAAATAATTGCCTTGCTAGAAATGCTGTCGTTAAGTAGCCACGTTTGTTAAGCGTGTTTGTTAGATTAGTACTTCACAGTCACACTTATGTTTATAAGCCTTGTGGTATGAAGAGGGGCTTTGCTTTGTTAATAAATTCCAGACTGAAATTTTCCATGTGGAAGCTAGACACAAATTAGGAAGAGCTGCAGCTTCTCTGCACAGTGAAATTCTGTTCATCTTTGGAAATAATGAAATCCAGCCAGTGAATTTTGTTCTTCTTTGCAATATCCATAGCAGTCAAGTTCTAAGTTTGGATTAAAATTGAAAGCACTGCTCAGTAATTACCGAGGGATGCATTTGTAAGTTATCACTCCAACAAAAGGGGGACATCCACCTTTATTCACTGGAGGGTCTTGTAAATCCAAAGGGATTTTTTTTTTTTTTTTTTTGTAATGCTTCCACTTTGGTCACTGCTGTTCAAGAAAGCATGTAGTGTTACAGTGGAGATGATCTGCTCTTCTAAACTTGTGACAAAATGTTCTACTATTATGCTGCATCAGGCATGATTTAGTAAGCTCAACAGTCTCTCTATTTTCCAACTTAAAGATATTGATGATAAATACTCATAACTGAAGCTCTGAAGTTCTGTTTTTGAGGTTTTAAGGGTTGCAGTGGTTGGAATTAATTTTAAAAAACCTCAGTTACATGACACAAGACGAATTTGGTTGTGGTTATTTTTCTGTAGTTCTCCCTTTGGTTTTAATCTGCACTTCGGTCAGATGAAAGAACTTGATTCCTTTCATCAATTAAAGTGATGTTTCTTTACAACATGAAAATACTCTTCTGTGTAGAACACAGTGAAGTGTTTTGATGTATAGTAGACTATTTCTTGGCAGTACAGTACTAATCACATGCCCTTTGTGCAGTGTGCGTGAGGAAGGTGTTTGCTCTCCGTAATGAATTAACACTGTTACACTTCTAGTCACAAGGGACAGAACTAGATCTAGCCCTTAAATTGCAGATCAGGAATTAGCTGAGTGCTGCCACCTTATTCTAAACTATCTGGCCAAATGGATGTGCTGCAGTAGCTCAAAAGGTCTGTAACCAAGATTGTAGGTGTGTGGTACAAATGGAGGATATTGGGGATTATCTGGCTAAAACTGGTGCTATCATTAGTTTCAACTATCAAAACTCTACTGCCTGTGGTAAGCAAATTTTGCGTCAGTGTCATACTTTACTTATTATGTTATTTTTTCAGAGCAGAATCTAATTGTAGGTGATGCAGAGCTTGGCCAGTGCCATCTGTTCTGATTAGAGTACAGCTGACTTTTCCTTATTGAATCGCCACATATCGAATCAGATATCTTTGGGTGAAGACTGGTTCATACAATCATAGGCTACTCAGATGTGAATAACAAATTTGATTTGGGTTCCCAAGTGTGGGGTTGTTTTATTTCTTTTTCTTTAATTACTCTCATTAGATCAAATATATTTCCCTGGAGGGAGATACTGCCTTTTCAATGACATTATAGAGCACTTATTATACGCCTCTTAACTTGCAGTCTTGTTTGGTTGGTTTTGGTATTGGAGTTTGTTTTTTTGGTTTCTTTTTGCTCAACCAAATTTTGTAGTATTTTTCATACTGAAGAATCAAACTAGGATCACAGTTTTGTACTTATGGTACCCACTGTCCATCCTTGTCTTAATGGCCTCTTGCATTTGGGGACATTGTTTGGAACAGGCCCTGAGGAAGGATCTCTGCTCTTGAGTTCTCTTGGCTCTTTTCGGAGATTAAGGAGTTACTATGAGCACTGTTTCAAGGGTCTTAGAGTACACATGCTGCTGTTTTTTCCTGACAGGCGTGGATGCTCATGACATTCTGGAGGGGAAGAAAGCTCACCTGAAGATCTCAGATCCATTTGGTTTGGGTTTCAGGTTATTAATACCTGAGAAGGTTCAGTGTCACAGAACCTGTCACTGTTTAAGCATGAGGTCACTGCTGCATTAGAGAAAGCTTTGTGTGCTGTTCCAGCATATTTGAGTAAGTGTATTGGGGTGGGGGTAATTTCCTGGTTCTGATTCATGAAATTGGCTGCTGCTACTCAGCAGTATAGGGAGACTTCATGAATAAAACCTATAATAATGCTCTACATTCTGTTTCTGAATTTGAGAACTTCTGTTCCAGCACTGCACCATCAGCTCCTACTTTCTGGACTGAGAAGCCCTGGGCAACTTCCTTTGGAACATAGTAATTTCCTTCTCTGTCCAACAATATTTGGAAAAAGATTATAGTCCCCTAGACCATGGGATTTGGGAGAGGCAAAGTCTGAGAGAGTTAAGTCTCCTTGAATTGTCCCACCACAGGATTTATTTGGGCTGGAAGTGTGCCTCTCTCACCCTGAGAATACACTGTGGGGCCCTGTCTAATCCAGTCTTTCTTCTTGGTGTAACTGTCTTCAAGGCTTGAGGAAAAAAAAATAAATCTGAGCGTGTTAAATAGATCAATTGCTTAAATATCTTATGGATTTCATTTCTTTATATTCAGGTGAACACTGAAAACCTATACAATGACTCATTTAACCTTTTAATTTTGTTCTACTGTAACAGCTGGTAGTAGATGTCCAGGAAGATTGTCAATGGCCTTGTGAGTTTTAGGAGTAAGAATACCATTTCTCCCCTCTGGCTGCTTAATTTAATGAGATTTCTGCAGAGAAATCCTAGAACTTGGAAACACATTAGTAAGTTTTGACTGTTTCAGGAGTCTGTCATCTTAATATTCCTAAAAATAGTTAAGAATTTTCATCCAGATAATTCAGTATTTTAAAAGCTCCATTCTGCTTATTATCTTGTATAAGTTTGCCCTTCGCTTTTGACATGAAGAGATAATAAGCTAATACCCAAATCCAAAAAAGTTACACAACTTCAGTGGTGAAAGTTTTATGGCTGGGGTTTCTTGATACACAGAGAAGCAAAATGTCAAATCCCAATTATATATGTCAAAGAAGTATGTAAAAAGCCATACTGGGCTGTATGCTTGCTAATTATGTAACTTTTCCTGCATCTTGCATTTTAGGAATATACAGATATGAACTGTTGTTTAGACTCCATTTAATCCCACTTAGGGGTTTTGCTCAAAGTCAAATCTTTCCATGAAAATACTGTACTCTGATGAGGTACATCTCAGAAGTAGCTCTTGGTTCTTGATAAGTAAGTGTCACTCTGGGAGTGAAGATGGTCAAGTCTAAAAGCATGGGCTGGCGCATTGTCAGTAATGAGTACATCAGCAGCAGCACACAGTTACTCCTGTACACTAAAGACCAAGGAAATTCATGTGCACAGCTAATAGCCTGGCAGTGTTAGTATCTGTCTTGAATGTTATACTTGAAGCTGTTTTATACACCATGCTGCTGAGAGTACCCATGGAACCACTAGCAAGCATCTAGAACTGGTTATTAGTTATCTGATATTAGTTATCAATTGTGACATCCCTGTATTGCATTACGTTGTTTTTCTCTTCAACTGTATGTAAGAAAAGTATTCATAACTACAGAGATTAAACAGGTCTCCAAATGTTCGCTTTGATACTTTATTTTAGTTCTGGTTGGAAAGAAGAAAAAAAGTGAATGCTGATTAGGCAGCACCCAAAAAAATAGCATAGCCTGTGAAAAAGTTTGCCTAAAGAAAGCAGGGAATAAAGATTATTTGGGCTGTATGAGCTGAAAACCCTTCTCCAATGCTAGGATCCCCTCTATGCACAAGTGAAAATACTGTAGCAATTTATGTATTGCAAAAGCTTTCTAAGGATCAGAGATATTAAAGTAATAATTGGCTTAAATACTAGTGTCTGAAGAACATACACAATCTGGAAAAGATGGAAATAAAAGTGATAAACAACAGGATACTTAGGGTGGTGGGTTTTTCTAAGGAGAATTGCAATTTAAACTGTGTGTTTGTGAGGGAGATTTCTGACAGAAGAGGGAATGGATGGGTATTACTGTTGGGGTAGAACTGGTAGTGTCTCATCCCCAGCCTATTTGGACATTTGTTGGTGGGGGAGAGAGGGGGAAGGAGGCTGTTGAGTATTTTTAGAAAGACTTAGGAATATCCATTTTTTTTTGTCTTAGAGGTGATGAGCTGGAGGCAAAACCCAGGTATTGGAGTGGAAGTGATGTACACTTTTTAAAAAATTTCAATTGGTGATTAAACAGCTGGCAGTCGTTACTCTAGTTGATTGTGTGCAAAATGTATGCGTTTTGAATAGAATTATCGTTTGTCACTGTACTTTCAATAGAAATATATGTGGATTACCCTGTAACAGCTTCTGGATTCTAAAAAGGGACATTTTAATTAAAAGATAGCTAGTTTGTGAAATTTGTTAAAATGGAGAACTAATGAATTTAAACTCTAGAGCTTCTTTAATCACAGGCCGTAGAGAGAATAAGAGACCAGTCAATGGAAAAAGAGCTGTCTTGGAATTCAAACAGGCAAGTGCAAACTGAGGATTATGTATGTCCACTTGAACTGCCATGGCTGGGAGGAAATGCACCTTGGTAAAGTAGCCCAGTAGTGAAAATGAGGGAAGAATAGTTACACCCTTGTATCTGTGTCAGATCTAGACTTAGGTCTTAGCCTCACTGAAAACTAAGATGACAGTGACATGTAAAGGGATAGAAGCCAAACGGTCAGCAGACCTTAGGTTAATCAAACTTCATTTTGCAATAAATGAACTGGAAGCAGATTTGAGTTGAATGCCGAAGGGATAAGGAGCGTGTAAAGGGAGATGGGAATTAAGATGAGGTAATTTTCCACTGTGACTTGCAAAACTGTTGGTGTATGAGATTGCTGCCTCAGTGCAAGCTTCAGCTGGTATCATGTGACTGAAAGAAAGAGATAGTGTAGGGAGCATGGATTATTTACTAAGGTGTGACATTAAAGTTACCTTCTTTTAATAGAGAAATTACTTGAAAAATATCTAATATTATAGTGGGAAGCTGAATTAGTTGAACTGATTACTCTTGCAAAGAAAATCGGATTGATATTCTGTCTGTATCTCATTGTAACTAGTAACTTCCTCAATGCATGTAGTGTTATGCCATTCATTATACTTCTGGAAAAAACTGGACATGTGGGAAAGAGGTATGGTTCAGAAGAGCAGGTACTGTCAAAAGAATAACTATTACCACTCTGATCTGCAGTTAGTAGAGTTGGGTAAGTCCTTGTTTTCGTTTGCAAAGCCAAAATGAAAAACTGCTTTGCATATTAAATATGTTGGTACTGAAAGCAGACTCCTCCAAGGATGATTGGGATAAAATGGAGGAAGAACCAGGTGTCTTAGAAAGACTGTGTGATACAGGCCTGAAATTGTGAGTTTCTTCTGGAGATGTGCAGTGTGGCCCTACAGGGTATAGTAGGGGAATGTGAAGAGAAGAGAGATTTGTGTGTGCTGCTTAATTGCACAATGACTGAGGCAGCAGGGAAGTGTGACCTTAAGCTGAACTGTGTCATAGGATGGATGGGGCAAGGTTTTTATAGTTGATAGTAAGTGAGACCTAATGCAGTTGTAAACAATACTTCAGTAAAATGTCCATATTCCTGGTACCTCTGTTCCAAAACTGTCAGTTGAAACTGATGGAGACTGCTCTTTTTTTGATGGAGATTTGTTTCTTTTCCGCAAAATTGTTCCCAAAGCAGTCTTAAGAATAGAATAAGTGTCTCTGCAAAATGAAAACAAAGAAACAGCGATGGCCCTTAACAGAATACATCAGTAAAACATGCCACTGTGAGCAGAGGACAATGGAAAAGAGATAGTAGTCTCAGTAAAAACAAACAAGAAAAAAGGATGTGAAGATTTGCCAATCAACCTTCTGGTAATTTAAAATCTTATGTACTGGAAGATGTTCCAGGAAAAAAATTAGAAATTACATCCTCTGCTTCCACTGCATAAATTGCCTGTACAGAATTTAGACTTTACTTGTTTTATATTCTTTGCCAAGAGGCTTGTGGCACTCTGCTGGAGGAATTGCTTGTGTAAATATTTACCTTAACAAATGCTTGATGCATCACTGTCTGCAATCTCATTTGTGGTTTCTAAAAAGGCCTTTCACACTGTCCCCTTAGGTTCCTGATGTCATCAGCAGCATAAGACAGGTCTCTAAAGCAGCACTGAAAGAAGATGCCAAACCAAGTAAGGAGAGTGAAGATGCTTTCTATGACTCTCAAAAATTTGAGGTCTTGTACTGTGGAAAGGTGACAGTGGCTCACAAGAAAGCTCCCTCCACACTAATTGACGACTGCATAGAGAAATTCAGCCTTCACGAGCGCCAGCGCCTGAAACTGTTAAACGAGCAGCGGAATAACGAGTCGAGTTTGGAGTTGCCCCTGTGTGAAGAAAATGTGCCAGCTTCTCCTCTGGACAGCCCCTTTGAGGAGCTGGACAGCCCAAACAGCACTTCAGGGCATGCTGCAATGTTTACAATTGGCAGCCAGACCAACTTGACCAACCTGGCCAGCACTCGTGGCTCCTTTCCAGAGAGGATTTTAGAGGACTCTGGCTTTGACGAGCAGCAGGAGTTTCGCTCCCGCTGCAGCAGCGTCACTGCAGTGATGCAGAGAAGGGTTCATGACACAAACCTGAAAATACAGTCCCGCAGGAGACACGCGAGTGCACCCAGTCATGTTCAGCCCTCTGATTCTGAGAAGAACAGGACAATGTTGTTCCAGGTGTGTTCTAGAATGAGCAATTTCCTGTTGGTTTTGTACTGTATCTTCTTCCCCTGTGCAGTTTGAGACAAGTTTTGTACTATAAGTAATATGGGTCCAGTACGGCCTCATGATTTGTCATAAATATTTTTGTATCTGTTCATAAATGGTTGGAACACAAGTAGCTGAACTTCCACCTCAACTCAAGAGCTCAGGCAAATTTTAAGAAAAAGTAGTTATTTATGGAGTAATCACTTAAAGGAGCAGGGGTTTTAGTGATATGATTATTTTATTTGCAGTTCTGGATTGTCTGTGTTGGTGATATTTACAAACTAGCTGAAAAACACAAATATTCTTTCAAAAAGAGAAACAATGAAGACTAACATGTAAACAAAACCTCTTTTTTTGTGCACTTAAAAAGAAAAAACTTCACATAAAACTCCCACAGCCTTGTGTTTGAGCCAGCCTCTCTTTGATAGTTTGTATTAATGTCTTCTCTTTACCAGATGAGGGTTCAAACATCTCTGCACTGAAGGTTTCTTCCTTCAGATTCCAGTGGTTATTTCTTCTCTTGCCTGAAGTGCATTTCACATCTTTGTTACTTGTTTTGAGAAAACAGAAACATAAAGGAGATGACCCATAAAAGGAAAGATCTTTGGATCTTAAAATAACAGTGGGCTAAATGCCTGGATTTTCTCTCCATTTGTTTTAAGGATTATTCTTGCTTTTTATTCTCTAGGGGAAATGATAACTGAAGTGAGAATGCATTGCCCTTCAGAAAGCCACAGCTTACCACTAGCAAGGAAAAGTATTTAGCTGAAAAAATCTCTGAGATCTGTAGAATAAATTCCATGGGCTTGAGAAGCAATTTGGGAAAGCTCAAAGATAGTTTGCTGCAGAAACTACTCTTTCTCATTTGGAATTAGACAAACCAAAAAGTATTGTTTTAGTTTCTCAGCTAATCTTTAGTATAATTTAGAAATCAAGAATTCCTTTTTTTTTTTTTCAGCTTTTAATTTAGCCACACTGTTTCCTAAAGGTTTTAGTATTGTCAGTCAAACATGTGATCTTTGGACTAAAATAACTTGAAGAAAAAAGGTGGGGGAGGGGAAGAAAAACTGAGTTTTTTCCAAGTAGTTTTTGTTATTCAACTGAGTGTATTGTTCTCGCTGAAATATTCTTACTCAACATAGGCAGAATTACAGCACCCTGGCAGCCTTGTTCCTGCTGAGTAAGCTGTTGTGCCAAAAGGTACTCTATGTGCACAAGAAAGGGCGAAATTCTGACACTTTTGTTGCTGTAAATGATATGCCCCCAAGACAGTCATAAATTAGATTTATTTTTCTCCCCCTTAGGTTGGAAGGTTTGAAGTTAACCTCATCAGTCCAGATACCAAATCAGTTGTGTTTGAAAAGAATTTTAAAGATATCTCCTCGTGTTCTCAGGTAAGCTTTAATAAGAAGCAATATGTAGATCATGGGGAGAAAAAGATTTTATTTGTTCTTCAGCTGTGTTACCTTGCTGGTCTATAGGCAGGAGAAAAAAAGACATGTAGAATTCTTTTTTCCAGAATAGTTATGAGTACAAAATAACCAGTCTGAGTTGTGTAATAGCAGCAACTTCAGTCATTTGTCAGCAAACAAACTATAAACTGTTCTGCTTCGGGACAGTATTGGATATGTTTTTGGAAGCAGTTTAATCTCCATTTAGGATGCTCTGAGTGTGCTGTTTCTGAGCAGATAAGTTCCTGAAAGTTTTCAGAATGAAAGGAGGAGAGCATCAAATCAACCCTTCAGAAAAACAGCAGTTCGCCTGCATCATTTCTTCTGGAGAATGTGGTGATAGGTGTACTATGTTCAGCAATAAAAAATTATTTATTGTAAAGTTAAATGTCAAGGCTAAGATGTTTGCCTTTCTATCTTGCTCTTTGTTCAGCACCAGTTACTACAGGCACTTTTTGGTTTGAGGTCCTAGTTTATTATCTCTTCATTTGCCATGCCACATCATCACTTCAGTCCTCCTTAAACATGATTATTCTAGTTTAAAGTACAGCTTTGGCATTCTATAAACCTGTATTTCACCCACAAGTGCATTCATTTTAATGCCAATAACAAGTCTGCTCTTGCATGACTGGGCTACCAATGCTTAGACAAATTAAGAATTAGGCAATACTTGTAACTCAAGTGGAGTCTTGAGCTACCAACTAAAGGTCCAAGTCCTTAAATTGACACCACATTTTAACTACAATTTGTATTGCTTTTGGTAGAGGAAAAAAGCTAATGCAAATACAGAATGGGACAGTATAATCAAACAATGTAGTAATAGCTTTATAATAAATACACATCAAAATGATTCCTAAAGCAGAGGTATAGAAAGAAGAATTTGCAAATAACTTGGGTCTTCTGCTTTTTGGGTGTGCTGAAGTGACACTTCAGCTTTAGGTACTGGGCTCTTAGGTTGTATATTCTTACTTAGAATAGTCAAACAAAGCAGTCCTAAGTGGGGACAACGTTTTTTCTGCTGACTTTAAAGTATGGTGACCAATAAGACTATGGAAAACCTTTAAGGCCCAGCTTTCCTTCAGGAAAATAACTTTGTACAGTAAATAGTGTCAGGTAATTCTATGTATTGGGCTTTGGAGGTGTTTTTCACTTCACCTCTTCACTTTCATTTGGAGCAAAGCTTCTGTTACTTTGCATTCTTGAATAACTCAAAGAGGAAGTCACATTACTTTGGAGATTTTGTTTTTTTTGTTTGGGTTTTTTTGGGTTTTTTTTTGGTTTGGTTTTTTTTTTTTTGGTTTTGTGTTTTTTAATGCAAAACAGTTGCTTTAGAGAAGTTGAGGGGGTTCTGTGTTCCACAGAAATAAAATATTAATTTGTTCAAAGCTAAGCATTGGTTGCATAAACCTCATCAGTACTTCCTTTGAGAACTTGGTGCTAGCCCCAGGGCTCTTCTGTTACGGATTTATAGGGCAGTGATTTACTATGTATTGTGGGATTGTGGCTTAGGAATATTTCTCCTTCCAAGCTTTACAAAGAATGAAAAGGAGATGTTACTGCCATTTTGCAATCTGGATTCTCTTAGTTTCATCTAATGAAGGTATTTTTTTATCCTATAGTTTAAGCTGATTGAGCTGCTGCATTCACTCCTTATAATTGTCAAGCAGCAGACATAATTGATGATAAACCTCTGTGTGTGCAGTCTAAACTCAGGTATCAAATAGCTGTAGAAGTTTTCTTGTTGCAGCCTTCCCCTTGAGGGAACCCAGAACAACTGAAAACTTGGCTCTTTTGCCATGACCTCTTAAAGCCGTCATCTTAAAGAAATGTGATGGAAGTACTGTTGATTTAGGAACATACTGTCCTGTTTGTGCTTCAGTAGGGCAAGTGTCACATCTGTCTCCCCCCTCAAATGTTCTCCTGTGGAGACTGAGAAGTCAAGACAGCAGTGGACTTGTTCAGGCACTGTCAGTAAGGAGGGAACTGGCATCTCACCAAACCACCTTTAATAAATATGTTTTCTTGCAAAACAGAGGTCAACACTTCATTATTCTATAGATCAACATGTGTATACATTTTGAAGACTTCATATATCATGAGAAAATGATGTAAAGATTAGTTGCCACATAGTGCCATTTGCATCATCTCAGCAACCCTCTGCACCTCTGAAGTGGCACAAATGTGACTTTTGGAATTTTGTTTCTAGAAACAACAGTGTGTAGTGACAATGTGTTCGGTCTGTCACGTACTGCATTTCCAATTTTATCTAGAGTGTTTTCTGTAATGACAGGCAAGTTGCTTTGCCTCCTCCTCTCTTTTACGATACAGGTGTTTTCTTTGGAGATGGATCCAAGCAGCCATGTTCTGATTTTTCTTGTATTTGAACTTGAGGGATTAGGCTTTCATTCGGAGAAAATCTGCTATTATCATACTCAGATGATAAAAATATTGGCAAAAGCTTTAACAATAGTGAGTCATGTTCCATGAATTGAGACTGGGAATATAGTGCTGCTTAGGAAGCAGCTGTCTTTGATCTTCTTAGTGCTGTTTTTAGCAAGGCAGCGTTCCCTGTCAAGTTGTTACACAAATATCTTGAAAAAAAGTGTCAGTAGTAATGTGTAGTAACTCTTCAAGCTTCTAGTATGTAACTCAGTCTCAAAGAATTTATTTCAGAATTTAGTTGGAATTCTGTTGCCATTCATTCCCTCCTTTTTTTTGTGTGTGTTCCTAACATGTATTACAGGAAAGCAAGAGTCTGCTGCTACCCTGATACTTCTCCAATCCTGTGTTTTAGGATAGGCTTATAACATCATATTTTCACTGTGGAGGCAGTTCCAAACAAGCCAGCAGTCTTTAGTTTGCTTCCGTGAAAATCCAGTTTTGCTAATGGAATAAATTCTGGTCCAGATTTATCGCTGTATAACTTTGGTTTTGATTGTATAAAGATCCTTATATAACTTAAATACAAAAAGCAATTAAAAGTAATTATACTACTTGTAAAATAGCTTATTAGGGGTATGCATTTAGAGTTCTTCAAATTTTTGTAAACTAAACCTGTTTGTAAAATAGTTTTAACTATTAAATAGGTTTAAAACTAATGCTGTTTTAAACTCTTTCAGGGTATAAAACACGTTGATCACTTTGGTTTTATTTGCCGGGAATCTGCGGAAACTGGGATAAGCCAGTATGTTTGCTATGTGTTCCAATGTGCAAGCGAGTCTCTGGTGAGTATTTATTAATGATCCTAACCATTTCATCAGAATATTTCCAAGGCATTTCCTGAACAATAGGAGTCTCTGTTATTCTGCTGTGTCAGCTGAGCCTCAGTGGTCACATCTGCTCAGGTGCAAGACGCCTGCTGTGCATATGCAAATTTACAGTAGGAAATGTGTACACTCTGTTCTTACACAGCCATATCCTGCTACTCTGCTGATGCATATATCAATAACAGATTAATCCTTATGGGTGTGTTCATGTGTGTGGATTGTGAGCATATTTGGGCTCTGTATTTGATTGTAACTCTTCCAGTTCAAACTGTTGAGAGACTTGGTTCCCCATTAAACATGTATAGATGCATTGAATCAGAAACAAAACTGATGATAATACCCAAACATACCCTTCAGGGTAGGGTGTAAACTACTGGCTGATCCTGCATGTGTCTGAAGCCTACATCTGGCTTTAGCTTTTTCCCTGTAGTCTATTTTGTTCCTTAGGAGAAGAAAATAGTAGCATCTGATCACAGAAGAAGAAAACCATAGTATTCATGAATGTATATAACAATAAAAAAGTACATTGGACGTTGTATAAAGTATGTATCAATAAACTGAAGTTTCAGATGCCACTGATTTTACTGATAACAGGTAGCTTAATAGTGTGAGATGCATACAGGAAATAATTTTTATTTTAAAACTGTGACACTTAAAAAGAAGTTGTTCCCTGTTCTGAAATGTTTGTTTCTTATTGTGCTTGTAAGAGCTGCTAAGTCTTTCTCAGAGAAACTTAAAACCCACTTTTCTAGCTATCTGAAAACGTTGTTAATCCATTGACTATCCTGAGAGTAAATAGATTTACATCAATAAAACTTGAAACCTAACAGCTCTAGATGTCCAATAGCAGCTGACGCTGCATTTTTGTCAAAATGGGAGCTTGTTATGAAATTAGCTTTATCGTTGTACTAACAGAAAGTGTTACATCTGACCTATTGATAAATCTGAGCATGCATAATTCAAAGGCTTAAGTGGTGTACAGAGCCCCTGTGTTTTTATGAACCTCTTTGCTTATTCTAGTACTGATGTGTGTGGGTATGCCCACACTGCAATACAAAATAAACGTTCCTGAGCTACTTTCAGATGCAATCACTCAGATCCTGGTGGCAGTTTGACTGTGGCAGGGCAGAGTTTTCCAGATTCTCCACTGCCAGGCAGGCTGTGTTGGGAGGCTTGTGTATATTTGCTCTAAGCCTAGTTACAGTTTGTGCTATAGTTATGATGATTTTAGGGTAGTCATAATCCATATGCTTAGCACTGTTCTGTGGATCTTGCATTGGAGAGGGATTGTAGCCAACTTAAAAACCGTACCAGTCCATGCTGCAAGATGGACGTTCACTGTTCAATGTTCTGCTTTATTGCTAAGAAGAGAAAGCATCCAGAAATTACTTGTACTGCTCAAAACTGTGAGGTTTAAAACAAACAAAACAAACCTAGACATACTGGGACACAAAGCAGTTGAAATATCTACATTCAGGTTAATTTTCTACTTTTTTTTCTTTTTCCTTTTAAGTGATAGACCGTCAGAAAAGTCTGTATGTTTTTAATGTTCAACTGCATGATTTTGGTCTTAAATATTTCAGCTTTCTTCTTCAAGCTTATCAAACAAAGTAACAACCAGAGTGAGGACCTAATTCTGAAGTAGAATACTGATTTCGTTCCTAAGATTGTTCTCAAGCTGCTGTCTCCCTCTTTCCTTGCTAATGCTGAGACTGAGCAAACAGCTTTTAATAATAAGCATTGTGTTCCCTGAAATACAGAGAGGGGAACTCCAGGTGCTTTGTATGCCAGGTCTGGGAGCATGCTTGAATGAATGTGGAGAAATGCTGTGAGATCAACCTTTCTTAGATACAAATTGAGCTTTTCTAGTGCTGGTGTGTGGGAACATAGCACTGCTGTGTTTGTGGTAGTGGCAGAGGAGAGATCAGTGCAGACTGCAGGGCAGGCCAGCAGCACTTAAGGACATGCAGTGATTGTAATGAAGCTGGTAGGCAGGCTGGTATCCAGGAGAAAAGTGAACTGCTGTGGGGAGCTCCTGTCTGGCAGCAGGGATGGGTCTGTGGGGGTTGGTGCTAAAGTGGTTTAGTGGTGGGAGGACAGAGGTTAAGAGGGAACATGTGCAGTTTACAGGAGAGACTTGAGGTTAAAGAAATTAATGTTTTTTTATTTAGCCAGCATATATTCTAGCCAAAAATTCACACTTGCAGCTTCTTAAAATAGTGGGTGCTTTCCCAGTAAGCTTGAGTAGCTGCAGTTAGACATCAAAATTACATTGTCTGGCAGAACGTAAAGATAAAGATAAACTGCAGAAAATGCAGAAAGCTGGGAATTGAACCTTGATCTTTTTTGAAAACAGCAAACAGATTTGTGTGGTTTTGCTTTTTCTTTAATTGTAAAGCACCAGTCAGAGATGTGATTTATAAATCTAATTTTGTGTATAAGGCATGTATTTTTGTTTATATACTCTTTTCCCTCCTTCCCATATAGGTTGATGAGGTAATGCTGACCCTGAAGCAAGCCTTCAGCACTGCTGCAGCCCTGCAAAATGCCAAGACACAGATTAAACTGTGTGAGGCCTGCCCTATGCATTCATTGCACAAACTTTGTGAAAGAATTGAAGGTAGCACCTGAGTTTATCTTCTAATTGTGGTTTGCTGATTTTTCTAGAGGAATAACTTGGACAGTGTAAGAGTAGAGGGAAAAGTATCCCAGTATGCAATTCTTACTGTCACTTTGCATTCTCTTTATTTAGGTGGAGTGTTAATAGTAATGATACTGCAACAGAATATAGTGTAGCTTCTTTTATAAGTACATACTCTTTCATCATCATAACTTTCTTAAGCAGAGTAGCAAAACTCACCAGTTGACCTTCCATTTGTTTGGTTTTTGGTTTTTTTTCTCAAGTTTCATGCTTTCAAAATGACTCATAAAAAGCCAGTCATGATCAAAAAGGACCTTTCTTTCCTGTGTGTTCCTTCTTTCCTGTATGGGGGTTATTTTTTCCTTAATTGTGTTTATTCCCTCACACACTTCAAAATCTAGTTATATTATGGAAAAATAAATTATTAAGTTAGGAGGTTAATATCTAGTAAAGAAAGTTAAGGCAACTACCTGACTTCAGATATGAATAGACAAACTTTTTTAGTGTCTCTGGAAGTGAAATATGCCAGAACACATGCAAAAAGTTTTACCAGATAGAATTTTTTTTAAGGTTAGGATCCCATTTTTATAAGCACTCTGCTACGTGTCCTTGCAAAGTATTGTATTAAAAAAAAAAAAAAAAGGACAAGAATATTACAAAAAGTAAATACTCTTGTATTTTCTGATGTGGTTATGATGGTGCTTGATATTTACAGTTCTCCCATTCATTGAAAGTTATTGTTGCCACTTGCTTCCCTCTGGTGGTAGAAAAGCCAAGTGTAACATCCTAGTGTTAGACTAAACTGTGACTTCTAGTTTCCAGGTTTAACAACAGGTATTCAGAAGTGGTAAAGCTAAGGTGGGAAAGTTTTCAAGTTTTCTACAATTGATAAACTATAGAGGCTGCTGTATAAGACAGTGTAAATAACTTGAAAATTACCCAGTATCAAAATAAAATCTCTCTTGGGGCAACAACTAGAGTACTGTAGTTGTAGTTTCATTAACTTTCTACTTAGTGACTGAAAAATTTATTCTAGCGTCCCTTTTTTTTAGCCATCTGCTTTGGGTCTAAAAGTTTAGCAAAATCAAACCTAAAGCTGCATGATTTTGAAAAAAATCTTTTGTTTGTTCTGCAATTTTCTATGAATGATATCTGCCTTAGGTGGAAAAAAAATCTTCATCTGGTTCAGGGGGGTTTGTTTTCATTCACATTTTTTGTAGCTTCCTAGAATTACCTCTGAGACAAAATGTGCACTTTATTGAGTATCAGAAATTCTTTCATTTATTCTTGCAGCTTTTATGCTGTTGTTGCTTTTAAAAGTGTCTTCAGTTCTCTAGTATGACCTCTACTCTATCCTTTCCTTTGGTGGAAAGGCATCTAAATTTTTCAATTAAAAGAATCTGGAAACTTCCAAGGATCCTATATATTGATTATCTCTCCCATTGTAACCCTGATCTGTTCCTTTCCTCCCCCTCTCATGTACAGTTGTCAGGCTTACAGCTGACAGACAGAAGCCATTGGTGAGGTAGAGAGCACAACCTTTTACACAGCAGCCAGCCACCAAGCTACTGCTGGTTCTATTTTTGCTGCAAAAGAAAGGAGAAAAGGCCACGTGGTTTAGCAAAACCTCAGTTATTATTACGGCATTTATACATTGGATATACAGCTGTCATACATTTAACTTGTATAAACTCAAATGCAGGTTTATATCTTCTACTGTCATTTTGCTCAAAAGTGTTTTGAGAGATCATTTGAGAATCTTTAATGGTCTGTTCTTTTCCTAGGACTCTATCCACCAAGAGCCAAACTTGTAATTCAGAGACATCTGTCATCACTAACTGACAATGAGCAAGCAGACATTTTTGAACGTGTTCAGGTAATGCCTTAGAAGCTGTTCTTCCTAATTTGAAAAAGACCATGATAAAATGGACTAGATATTTTTGCTTTTGATTTGTTTGGTTTGTTGTGTAGTTGATCTAGGACTTACTATTTTTCCATCAAAACTCATACTGAAATAGTGTGCTCCAACTTAACCTCACATGTGATACACTACTGTTGGGAAAGTTTTGTTTCCCAGATTTGCTGAGGTAGTCTGTGTTCCTATGTAGAGTATATTTTTTGTTCTGAGCTTAGTTTTTCATCTGTAAATACGTTTCCCTGCTTGAAAGTGATGTGTGAGTAGGCTGAGAGCAGGAGGGACATACAGGTATCAGGAACATGTCTGGCATTTTCAGAATTTGTCTTTTTTTGACTTTGGCACAACATTCTGGTGTAAGCCGATGTACTCTAGTGGATGAAGTATACAATGATTTATGCTTCCAAAGGCTGTGCTCCTCTCTGGATTCCTGAAGAATAGAGTGGCTTGGTTTCCTTATGCCACTTAGAAGGATGTACAGTAACAGATGGTCTTGGAAAACAAAATGGGCGTAAGGCTCCCTTCTCTCTACAGATTGCAACATTTTTCAGCTTTTGTTCTGTCTTGCTCAGGAGTGTGAAGGCACAGACAGAACTGCAATTCGACATAATAACAGTGCACTCTGGTGTTTGGTGTATCAGTATATTAATTTCAAGGAATACCTATATAGGAAGGAAAAATAAGCAAATCATGGCTTGAAAGACAAACTCCTTTCTCTGCTGTTACTGACAGAAAATGAAGCCTGACAATGACCAGGAAGAAAATGAACTTGTGATCTTACATCTCCGTCAGCTCTGTGAGACTAAGCAGAAAACGCACATCCACATTGGTGAAGCACCATCGGTAAAACTTGGCTTTGTGTTATTCCTCTCCCCATTCCCAGCCTATTAAAATTCTGTCTTAAGTACTTGTAGGACCACTGCTAGATTTCTTCAGGAGTACCTGAAGCTGGGTATTATAATTAAGAAAGGACTGTACAGGAAAAGAAATCTGATTTAGAGTGGCTTGCCTGGGTTTTTATAAGTTGAGGGGACACGACAGGAAGAAAGACAACCAATTAATTTGGTGTCTGTATTTCCTTATAGTGTGAGGATAACTCTTCTTTTTCTTTCCCCTTTGATCCCCATGCCCAAACAATACCTAGGAAGAATAGGAATGAAGAGGGCATCAGTTTTAGTTTAAACGATGAACTTATCTTGCAAAAGAAATGGGCAACAGTATTATTAAATTGGTATACTTTTAAAATACAGTCTTGGGGATGGAATGTGCCTTTAACTGTGGGTTTGTTTGTTTGGGAGACTTTTGGTTTTTTGTTTGGGTTTTTTTTTTTTTTTGGAAGGAGGGTATTGTGTTTGTGGTGTTTATTTTTAATAAGGCCAAGGGTATTTTGTTTCTTATGTAACCTGGTTCAACTCTAGTCTTTGGAAATAGTCTTCACAATTAAAAAAAGAATTGCCAAGCTGAATAGTGTCCTTGCTCATTTCAATAGGTCATTTCCAACAGTGCGATTCCAGAAAGCACCACCAGTGGTGGCCGGTTTAAACTTGACATTCTGAAAAACAAAGCCAAGAAATCCTTGACTAGCTCTCTGGAAAATATCTTCTCAAGGGTAAGTTTAACAACTCATTATCATCAGCTGTCCCATATATCCTTGATAGTAAAGACCTATCAGATTTTTCTTTGTTTTGTCCTCAGTCTGATAATGCATAATGAAGCAATATCCCTGTTGTGAAATCTGAGAGTTACAGCTGGGTTGATTGTGACTTAACTGTACTAGAAAGTTTACTGTAAGTCCACACATATTGAGGGGAAAAAAAGAAAAATTTCTGAATAATGAACACTCATTGTAGGTGGCAAGTGAGCTGGCTGAGTATTGTTGGATGTGTTGCTTCAGAATAAAATCCAGTCAGGATGATTGCATGATCCCCTAAAGAGATATATTATTGCAAAGTGCAAATAAATGTGCCTGCATATATAGGAAATCTCTCTATTCTGAGAAGTAATACCTTCCATCTCATAGCTACAATCGCTCATATTAGGCACTAGGTATCTTTAGAAACTAGTAACAAAGTTCCTTTTGCAGGGGAGAAAAAAAGCAATAGTGTCAAAAAGTGATGTGATCTTCATTTTAATGTTCCTAGCCAGATATGATGTGAAATTGCAAATAATCACTGAAACTCTGTTACATTAAGTAGTCTTTTGGTAAAGAAGTCTGAATGGCAGGTTTTGCATAGTGTCCTCTGCTTAGAAGGGTGAGTCAGAGAAGAGGCATATAAGGAAGTATCTGAAGAAGATTGTGTGCCTGGGATTCAGTGTGTTATTACAGAGAAAATGTGGTGAGCTGAGTATGGGATAATTTGGACCAGGGACATTAAGTTCCTTCTGCTAGTAACTTCAAAAGCACTAAGTTGTACTTGTCCTGCAGCTTACCTGGACATGTCATAAAGTAACCTACAAATGTAGGATGCCATGGATGTTCCTTATAAATGAAACATAATACTTTTAGCCAGAGAGAATCCTTAGAACTTAGAGGTAGGTGTCAATTTGATCTAGGGCTGAAACTAGCATTAAACTCTCGTGGTCAAATTTGACCTCTATTGTGTAGCAGATTTTACAAACTAGGGACTTGGTCTGAATATGGAGAAAGAGAAAGAAGGAGTGACTGTATGTAAAGAGAGCAAATGAATGATGGCAGTCAGAAAATTCAGGTAATTTCAGCAGTTTGGAATATCACCAGATGGTGACAGCTACAGTCATGCCTTTGATGTGTCTGGTTTCTTTTCCACATCTTAAGGGGCATGTGACTGGCAAGTGATCTACCTCTAGTGGTGGGTCACTAACCCTGCAGTTCCTGTGAAAGAAGTCACCACTGAAATAAAGTTTTTACAGCCATGCTGGCACTCCATCCAGTCATGTCCAGGAAAAGTCATTTGAATGAAATACAGCTTAAAATGAAAAACCTCTGAAGGGAAATTTCTTATAAATAGTTTTTAGGGGTTTCTTCTCACCAGAGCCACTGAGACATGCCACATAATATAGGATAAGGCTCTACCACAGCCCATGATTGAGTTCAGGAGAAGGAGACACCTGAATCTGAATTAGGGCCATTTCAAGTTTCTTGTTTACAAAGTGGATTTGCTGTTGTGGGAAAGGTGGTCTCATCTTTACCTTGCCAGTACAATAGATCAGGAACAGTAGTATGTTGCAGTGAGTCATGATACACATAGGGGTTCATCCTTGCAGATCCACCTAAAGGCTGCACAATGCAAGACCGAGAAAAATTACTTGGTGTGTAGCTCAACCACTCAACCACTTTTTAAACATTTGTTTAAAGCAGGTACATACAAATGTCTCTGTACAGGTGTGCTGTGTGTTATGTGCATACATGTGATACACAATGACTGTTTCAGTAGTTCATATTCTTCATCATGCTATTACAGCAAGCCTAACAGATCATGGTTAATTCTTAAAGGTATTTAAGCACTAAAGGTAGTGGGTTTTCCCCTCAAGCCAGATGCAAATGGTATTGATGTATTAGAGCTAGTTATGCATAAGTTGCCATCTTTATTTAAAAGTATATTTAGTAACAGAGAGATCAGGAAAGAAATTAATTTTGTTTTGTTTTTTTCAGAGTGGCATTCAGCATATTTTTATAGATAAAAATTTTAAAATAAAGACTAGAAGTTAGTTTAAGTTGGGGAGAGTCTTAGACAGCCCTAATCTTAAGAAAGTTGGGGTATCTAGTAACCAGTATCTAGGAACACATTAAGTAGATGGCTTCTTAGCTAGCTAAATAGCACCAAGTGACATTTTAAGACACTCACTACTTGCCTTAGTAAACATGTTGGTTTCTGTGTCCTGGCTTTGCATAGTCCCAGAGGAATGTCACTTCTTCACTTGTTTGTTTTGCTGGGCTGATCTTATTTTTGTGAGGTTTGAACCAAAAACAGGCTTCCTAATGAGGTACCTCAGAGAAATAAATATAACCTTTCTTTGACCTCTTGAACAGATTTCCTCCACTCCATGCTGTTCTAACCTCTTCTGCTGTTGCTCTTTCTTAATCAAAAAGTCCTTCTTAACAGTGCCAAAAATGTGCATTTTCAGAGACAGTGAGAAACTTCCAACTTATACTTTGCTCTTGGTTTTTTGGGAGTTTCAGTGAAGAGATGCTTCAGGCAGAGTATTTATTGGAAATGCGCTTAAGTGGGATAATGTACTTAAAGGGCACTCTAAGTCTTGAAAATATCTCTTACCAGGAAAAAGTAGGCTAAATAAATTTTGATGATGTTGACAAAACTTACCCTGGAGTTGCAAGCATACCAGGGGGAGCTCTTTCTATAGTTATCCTAAAACCTAGGCTATTTGTCTCCCGATAAAGTACTGAAAGCAACTTGCTTCAGCAGTCAGAAGTGTCCAACAGCAAACATCACCAGGGAGTTAACATTAGGAGTGAAAGCTTGTCAAAAGTTTGTGGATCTGTTGCCTTTTCTTGTGAAACTAAAGGACTGCTTCAAATTCAGCAAAGATCCTTTAGCATAAATTTATAGCAAATTTGCATCAGGTTTATCTGCATTAAGATTGAAAAGTCTTCTCTAGTCTAGTGCTATTTGGCTGGATTTGCTGCCAAGAGAGCATTTCTCCCCAGATTTAATACTTTTACTCCTTTTGTCCAGGTGGACTTAATTTATCTGAAATATTGATAGATATTGATAAACTTTATCTCCTGGGACTGTAGTGTGTCAGATGCATCCATCAGGAGCAGTGCATGCACAGTAGTGAAGTCTGGAGTTTTTTTAACTCAGCTGTTTAAGCCAACTTAGCTACTTTGCCTCAGAAGTGTCAGGAAATACTCACTTGCCTCAAACAGCAGAGCTGCAGGTTTAAAACCCCTGGAGCAATGTGGGAGAAGATGCAGTTTGGCCAGCTAAAGATGTCACTTTTTGTAAAGTCCAGTGCTTGACCCATGATCTGTGCTCTTAGGTCAGACATGTCACGTGCGTGAACTGTCCTGTGTTCACCTGCACAGGTGTTGCCATCTTTGCCTAACCTTCAGAAAAAAAGACCAGATGAAATTTCTTGCCTTTTTTCTCACAGGGAGCCAACAGAATGCGAGGCCGCCTGGGAAGTGTGGACAGCTTTGAGCGCTGCAGCACCCTGGCTTCTGACAGAGTACGTAAGGAGCTTAGCTTAAACTGTCTTTTTTTTGCGCCCGGCTGTCAGTGGAGCATAAACACGGCCCTCTGCTTTAATTTGAAGGAAGTAGAACAAAGCACATCAACTTAAAAAGCTCAAAGATGTTTCCACTGGGAGGCAGAGGATGTAAGAATGCTGGGGTTTATGTTGACTTGAAGCTTCAGCTTTAATCTGAATGCCAGTCCTTTTTTCCTACACTTGCCTTGCTTTTACAAAAAGCAAGGAATTTCTGGTTTCTGCCAGAAAATTAACTTTTTACTGAAGTAATTAAGTAAGGTCATGTCTTGACAAAAGGAAATGCTGTGAAGGTGAAGAAACCTTTCTGTAAATAATAGTTGCTTTAGGGAAGTAAGAATTTTTGACCTAAGACCAGCTGTTGGGGATGCTGTATGGTAGCAAAAGGGCGGAACTCTGTTCACTTTCTTTTTATTTCCTGTTTTTAAAGTTTTACCTCACATGAGGGTTGGTTACTGGTTTTCCCAGGAGGTGAAGATTCTGTCCTGGTTTTCCTGCTGCAGTTACTCATAAACTGGCTGTGTAATAACAGACTCTCTTCCAGGATGTCGCTGTGACGGTACAGGAAGTATGCTCGCGATATGTCGAGGAAACTAGCTAAAAGCAGTTTCCCTAACCTTTTCCATTCCTATGTTTTCCTGAAAGAGACAGAAGTCTGGTAGCTGGAACACCGGTCTCTGTGAGAGGATCCCTGTGAGAGGATGTAGTATGTTGTTTGTGTTGCGTATACAATTTTATTCCCCCCTCCGCTTTCACTTTTTGGAAGAAGGACTTTGCTGGTTCAGCGTGAGCTATCAAAGGATGTCTGGTTTGGGTGATAATTAGCATACAATAGGCCGTGACCCAGAAGGGGGAGAGGCTTTGGTGCCCCGGTGCTGGCTGCCGTGGGTCGAGTGAGAGCTCTCATAGGGCACAGAGCCTCAGGCCTTACTCCGCCAGCACTTCCTTTCAGGACACTTCTCCGGGCGATTCCCCGCCAGCTACTCCTCCGGCGTCCCCTGTGTCCTCGGCGTGGCAGGCGTTTCCCGAGGAAGGCTCGGACTCCCCTCAGTTCAGGAGGCGAGCGCACACCTTCAGCCACCCGCCCTCCAGTGCCAGACGCAGGATAACCTTCCAGAACGGCAGGTCCCAGAGCGCCCGCTCCCCACTGCTGCGCCAGAACTGCGTGGAGGCGCCAAGGTGAGTCAGGGCATGCCAGGCCACTCGCCCGCGGTCCCCTGCCCTCCCGGAGCTCCAGCCTCACCCCCTTCCTCCTCTGGAGGCTGCAACAGCCCTGCTTCTAACAAAGTGCGCAAGGAGCTTGGTTCAGGTGGGTTTCTGCACTTCTCCGGGGTTGTTTTGTTCATTTATTTATTTCTCTTCAGCCTGTCTTCTCTGCCTCTGAGTAGTTTGGTACTTTGCAGTAACTCAATAGTCCCTGAATTGGTGGTTCAGGGCAGGCACATCAATCCATCAAATTGATGGTTTGGCCGGATGCCAGCACCAATCTGCTTATTTATTTGTCACCTCTGAGCTGAGCCTTTTTGGCAGTCTTGTTAGTCAGACCCTTTGGAAAAGAGACCCTCTTTAAGCGGCAGAGATAGCAGCCTGAAACTTTTATGTCAGGGTGAAAAAGGCACTAACAGCTTTGGTTGTCTGTAGCCATGTTAGTCAAATCTCACAGAGAGTATGACCAGAATTAAAACTGGTGAGGACTCTTGCAAAAGGATGCAAGGATTAAACATATCCACTGAACTCTGAGGCATGTGATTTCCCAATTTCCCTCTGTAACTTCTTTTTGCTTCCTTTTTGGAGACTCTCCAGCCATTAACATATGGAACACTGTTCCTTCAGGAGTTCCTTCACTCAGCAGAAGATGTCCCCACAGTACATTGTGGGCCTCTTTGGTTGTGCCTTCTTTTTCTCCTCTATGCTGGCTACCTGCAGTAAGTGACTATACAAACTCCAAACCCTTTATAACACTCAGGTCCAGATGAACTGAAATTTTTTTGTTGGAGGATCGTATTCTTCAACCTATTGTCTGTTTCAGTGCTTGGCTATAATTCTGCTTTTTGTGGGCTCTTTCTAAAAATGGCTTTAAATAGTTAATTTGTCATGTGTTTGATGTCTACATTAAAATATCAGTGTGAATGCTGCACCAGCTAGTAGAGAAGGGCAAAAAATTTTATTCTTGTGAGAGAATGGAAGGGAGTGAAGGGTAAGAAACTAGGTTTTGTTACATTATGTTTCTAGAGAGATAAATAATGTGTTTTTTATTGAGATAAACTTTTTTCCCACTGACCATCTCGTATACAAACAGGAAACCCTGACAGTTCAAAATGAAGGACTTGCTGACTAAATTACTTTGCAATAACTTGTAAGAAGTCTCTGATTAAGTGGCATCAGCAGAATTTCAGTCAAAACAATTTCTGGCAGCGTGGTTCTAGGTTTTAAGATTTTTTCATTCTTTCTTTTTGAGGTTAGTCATAAATGTTAAGCGAAACTGAATTATTTTTTATGTCAATACTTGTCACTACTACTAAGAAATGTTTAACTGTAGAGTAAGACTACCTTTCTTAATCCAATTACTTGACAAAAATTTATCCATAAAGACTGCATTTAAATAGTCTCTACTTCCTAATGTGTTGTTTACAAAAGCAAAAGAAAACAATGCAGTTCATATTATTGGAAAAAGGTTTCTAATGGTATTTTCTGAATGTTTAAGAGATTCTTTTTTTCTGAATTTGCTTTGGGAATAAATAAAGCTAAAGAAATAAGGTGGTCTCCCTTTTCTGCAATGTCACTGAAAAATTTTTTAATAGAAATCAACTGTAACAGCAAAATCAATATCCCCAGGGAAACTTCCCAGGAGTGCACATGGTGCATTTTATCTTCTGGAAAACAATGTAAGCCAAGGTATTTGGCCAGTGTCTTTAATCTGGTGGTTTTGTTGTTGTGTCTGAATCCGTGCTGACCCATCTGCTGTGTTCTCTTGTTGCCTGCACAGTCCCGTGGTTGGGGTTCGGCGCGCTCTCAGTGAGAGTGAATCTGCGTCACCTGGTCTCCCCTCCTCTCTCTCTGCCCCTTCTTTCCTGAAAACCTTTTACCAGGGCTCAGGAAGGTTGCTCCAGCACTCAGAAAGTGACCTCTCCAAGAGGTGAGAGCGTTGTCTCCTGCCTAGTTCTCCAGTGCCCCCAGCTTAAAAGCAGGATTCCTTCCCAGTGGAATGCAGCACATGGCATCTCTCCCACTCTGCCTTGTGCTCCTGCATTTCTAACAGACTTCCGAGATGCAAATGGACACACAGGCTTTTGGATAAAAAAGCCTGGTAAACCTAGAGGCTTCTATGCTGATATCAAGTAGCTGTCCCCTGTTTCTGTTGCAGTGTTGCAAATCTGCTGCATTGGTTTGTCACATGAAATGCAATGGATTTTAGGAGTGTTATGCCAATTTAATGCTTTCTCTACTGAATGCAAACCAGCATGTGTTGCCACAATCACTGGCATGTGAAAATAAGAAAAGAGCAATGTGAAGAGTGTATAGTACTAATGTGGGATGCCTGTGCATGAGGAAGGGGCAATGTCAAGTTAACTGGGCGATACTAACTGTGAGATGTTTAGAGAGAATTAACAAATAATGTCCAGTTGAAGAGGATTTGGGAAGAAGCAAAGGTATGAAAAGTAGCAATAAAAACCCCACCCCCAAACATGTCTCTTACAGACTACCTCTAATTTATGTTCCAGTCCAGCTTTGTTTCTGTGTTCCCTTTAGATAGCAGAGGTGGTCCTAGCTGAACCAATGCCCAGCTCAGTGTGTTCAGGCAATGGACACCATTAAACCCAGCTTTCTGGGTTTGGGGAATGAAGGATTGAGTATTGTATGAAAACCGTATTTTAATGCCGGATAATTCCAAACTGAAATTTCTGAGATACTGTTTTTGGAATTGGTTATGCAGGCAGGTCAAGGTACTGTGTTTCGTTATAGTGGAGTTTTGAACTCTTGGGGTGGGGAGATCTTCAAGGAGTAAAAAGACCACTGTGTTTCTACTTAGGTTTTACAGTATACACATTTCTGATATTGTTTGATCTATAATTTGATGGAGACTCTTGTGAAAGTGGAATCTCTTTAGCTATAGGTCTTGATGGGAGCAACTGGGCCTGAACATGTCATGGAATTTGCAATAGCAAGGGTGCACTGTTAGCATCTAGTTGGGTTTGTGAAGGGAATACAACAGATATAGTCATAAGAGGTGCTGAGTGAATAATGCTGATGTGATAAGGGTTTCTGAGGTAATCCATCACTTCAACTGGCTAATGGAGAATGAAATACATTGTCCAAGTAACAGTGGCCAAAACTTGCAAATGCCATCAGGTTTAGGAATGAGAGGAAGATCTCATTTTTTACAGTGTGTTTTTTCTTGTGGGCTGCTTCTTTGCTTCGTTGGGTTTTTTTTCCTTTGGCTCTTTTTCTCAGAGAGGACCACTGTCTATCCCAGTGGGATCAGTGTGAGGTGTTCTTAGCATTCTTATGTGAGTAAGTGTATGATAAATTGGAATTAAGCACAATGTGTCAGTGCTTTGCAATCTGCAGACTATAAACTGTTTGACTGTTAGGAACCCTAATTAAAACTTCAGTGCATTTTCCAGAATAATCCTGGTTACTACACATTCACGAAGTGTGGAATTCCTATTGCACTGGAGAAAAATTCTGTAGAGTCTCACTTCTTTATCGTATAGCTTTGAGATTACACATGATGCAGCAGGAATCTTTTATTTGTGTTCTGGCAAACTTCAGTGTACAAGAGCAGAGACAATTTCAGTTGGAATTCATTTTGGAAAGATTTTTGAATAGTAGCAGTCAGATGGGCTTATGCTAAGAGAATGTTATAGAACATCATGGGATTTTTTGTTGGTTTTGGTTGGTTTTTCTTGTTTGTTTCTTTGTTTTCATTTGTTTTTAGAGTTTTTTTAATTGAATCACAGAATGGTTAGGATTGGAAGGGATCATAAAGATCATTTAGTTACAGCCCCCATACAGTTCCTTTCTTTAAGGAATGAACAGTATAGTAAGTTTTGGCATCAACATAATATTTATAGGTGTCTTCAGAATGTTTTATGGCATTGTCAATATATTTCTCTGGAGAGAAGGTAGGATGGAAATGGTCTCCACATAATCTTGACAAGTGTGTTGTACAGCATTGAACAGAATTGCAGATAAGGATTAAAAAATATCTGGTCAACATAAAGGTAAACAAGGCTTTTAAATATAAACTCAAAAGCAGCACATTTAAAAATGGGACAACCTTCAATGTAGGTTTGATTAGCCCACAGTTTCTCTGTTCATTGTGTTGCTGTGCAAGGATAATATAATTTGAATTAATGAATTAAATTTGAATTTAATTTTAAAAGATTCCTTTTTTTAAAACAGCTTTGTGTCTCATGAAGGAAGTAAAAGACAAGAGTATCCTTTAAACCAAATAGCAGAAAGTGATTATTCAGAATAAAAATATGACAGGAGTGAGAACCAATAGAGGGGTGTAAACTGATAGAAACTGGTTTTTCTTCTTCCCAGATGGGAGGAATGCTTCATGTATTAGTCTTACATATAGTTTTCTGCCAGCTTAAGTGCAGGAAGTTGAATTCTATACTTGATCTGGGTGACTTTGTACCATCTCAGCCTCCAAATTGCCAAGTAGGTTGCATTGATTCAATTACTACTTAGAGCAATCAAGAAGAGAAGTTGAAATGAAAGCAAAATGGGGAAAAATAGAAGTCTTGGCATGAGCAACAACAATGTTTACTCACAAGTCATTTGACTTTCATAGACTCCAAGAGCAAAATAATTTCGGTAAGTATTATGTATAGAGTTGACAAGAAGTGGGGTAGCAGTGTGTTTTTTAAATATCAGTCTTCAGGAGCGTTTTAAAGAACAATTCTGGAAAGAATTTAGATAATTAAAACCAAGCAATAATATTTGTAATCTGACCATTTTTTCAGATTTCTTCTTTCTTTCTTTCCTTTTCATTTTCTTCCCCTGAAGTAGCTGTCTCATCTTCGTGCCATGAATTATCTGGTAGAATAGTGAATGGGTGAAACGGAGTTGCAGTTGCCCGAGATAAAAACCTTACATATTCAATAGTCTGTACTCTCATGTACTT
Source organism: Bombycilla garrulus (assembly GCA_013400315.1). Taxonomy (NCBI): domain Eukaryota; kingdom Metazoa; phylum Chordata; class Aves; order Passeriformes; family Bombycillidae; genus Bombycilla; species Bombycilla garrulus. Next base: position 112,961 of record VXBU01012223.1, read on the forward strand.
GAGTTATTGCTTGGAACAGCTTAAGGATGAAAGTAGAGACTGTAATATTTGAGGCATTATATTGAATTTACAGCTGTTCTTTTTTTATTCTATACAAGCTGATAAATGTGTTTTGGTTTCTGTATTGGGTCAGAAGTGTAGGGAAAGTAGTCCTACAGAGAACCATTATTCTCCAAACTGAATTGTGATTCATATGTCTTAAATACAGAGTATTACATTGCTATCTTTTTCCAGAGATTCTTCCACTAAGTAATGTTGCAGCATGTTTCCCATGTAGATGGGAAGATGTACACCTAAGATGTCTGCTTAGGTGGTAGTGAAAACTCTGCTCTGCTTTTCATGAACTCTATTTAGGAAGTTGTTTTCCTTGTTTTGGAGATGCTTTGGCATAGTCTCTCCACTCACATTAATAAACCTCTTCATTTTGTGGGAGCTGATAGCTAATATTTTTCCTTTACCCCTACCCTGCTTAGAGAAACTGTTTTTTGCACCTCCTGAATCTTTTCATTAAGGTAGGAGACACTACCATTTTACTCTGACTTCTTCCTGCTTTTGCTCTGTAGGGTATTTTTTCACACTTTCAGATCTGATACTAAGCTAGGAGTTGTCTGTCTTAAAATGAGGAAACTCTCTTTGCTCCCTTTCTACCCTCCCTTTCTAAGTCTTAGTGTTTTCCTGGGTTAATACAACAAGGTGTGTTTCTGAGCCTTGCAAAAGTTTTCCTCTAATCACTTATTGGACAGGTCTTTGAAAGAGAAGGTGATTAATATTGGTTGCTTAAAATGACTTGCAAATGTTTGTTATGCCATCAGGGAATTTTTGTGAAGGGAGGATTTAACAACAGAAATACAAGTCTTCAGAACTGTATGATTTGCACACTGCATGAGGTAGCATTATGTTATTAGTTCACCCCTGTGTAAACTCTGTGACTCAAATGGTGTAATCAGGTTAGTTTCATACCCTAAAATAGCCACCTTCTTATTCTGACTTTTCTGTGAACTTTGCTACTTTAAATTGAACATTATTCCTAGGACTGTCTAGAGACACATTAGCTGAACATACATCTTTGTACATAGCCGTGGAAAAGAACTTTTAATTCCCTTGTTGCATAGCGTCTGTTTAGTAAGACATGACTCAGTTTTTGTTTTATAACGTGATGATATGTAAGACTTGAAATAGTAAGAAGTAGTTCTGTTAGTTATTTTTAGAAATATAGGTTAGAATTATGTATCCAAACGCAATATCCCATTTCCAAGAGCTGTTGGGCTGAAATATCTTTGAAAAACAGCACCTATAGGTTCAGAATTAGTGTTACAGTCTAAGTAGCCTATGTTCAGCTACCACAAGCAGTGGTTACATGTCCTCAAAGACACAGAGTTAGACGAAGCAGATTGTCACTGTTGCTGTTAAGGTTAATGCAACATGGGGATCTACTGAGACCACCTACCCAGAGTGTGATGCTGTAGGGAACTGAGGCACTATGGAAGCTAAGTCAGGAGTGGAGAACAATTCAGACTATGTGTCATTCAGGGCTCCCAGCCAGTGGTGCTGTTAGAGCAGAGCAGGAGCTGGTGCCTTGTGCTGGGTAGGTGAATTTGAAGTCATGGTTATTTCTCTGCCAGAATACAGAAGGAGGGTCTGAAACTTGGTATGATAGTGAGTCCAGCTGGTCTCTCAGGCTTACAAATATCAGGGAGCTGTTGTAGAACATTGGCATAGTGACAGCTTTGGTTGTCAAAAAGTCCGGTCCTAGCTTGGTGAATTCAGCACATTCATTCAGCACAGAGTTTTAGTTATGAAGTGCTGATTAAGATAGTGCAGCTGGTAGACTGTGTAGCTGAAACTTCATAGTCCTCCCTTGCAGATCTCTCCTCTGCAAGCTTGATGTGGGGGGGATAAACTGCAGCTGGCAAACTGCAATCACCTGCAACTGCCTTCCCACTAAAGACATAGTGAATGTGCTGGGCCTTCCTTTCATCTAACTTTTTTGGATCCCTGCACTATAGCATGGAAATTTGTTACAGGATGAAGGTTTAAGTGTAGCTACTGTTTTGGTATTGCAGTTTTCCCTGTTTCCCGAAGCAGCTCTCCCTATTTGATGCTCTCTTCCTAAAACCTTGTAATTGTGCCTTGTGCTGTTGATGTTACATGGAAGGATTTGTGGCAGATAATCAATGTGCCCATTGCTATACAATATCTGTGCACCTAATTTACCATCACAAAATTCTGAAATATTTCTGAAAGTGGATCAAGTACTTATGAAAGCTAAATGTGTTTTCCTCTGGCAGTAGTCAGTAGAAAGGTGTACTTGGTGTGTCCTCCCAGTTAGGCTTTCCTGTATCCTCTCCTTGTTTCTTCCAGCAGCATAAGATACTATTAAAATTAATGTCTAATTATATTTCATGGCAGCTGGGGAGAAGATCTGCCCTCTGTTTGCAGGGTCTCTGCTCCTACAGCATATGAAACAGGAGGACATGTGTACCCATTCATCCAAGTGAAGCATTCACTTCTTGAAGGTTAGGAAAGAGACTACATGAGAAGGCAGAACATTGTCTCCAATAAAATATTCACCTGTGAGCTCAGCATGACATTTAAAATAGCATTAAATGGAGTGTTGTGCTCCAGTGGAGCACCATCTCTGTTTTTAGGGGTGTTACATCAGGTCGCTCCCAGAAGACTGATGTATGGTATTGCTGTCAGAGTTAGAGGCTAAATATTACCATGTTTCTCTCTCATCTTCTCAAAAAGTTAAGCTTTTATTCTGAGCTTCCAGCTGAGCCCTGTATGAATGCTGTGAGTGCTTCCCGCTGTTATATAGTGCAAACTTCACAGGGCTGTGCTGGAAGAAAACAATTGGGCACTTGAGTATTCAAGGTGAAGCTCACACACAGCACGCTTTGCCTTCTTAAGCTTCACCACAAATGCTCCTGGTTTGGTTATACATTAGACAAAGTTAATAAAGGTTGTTTCTTTTTCCCTACGAGGAATACTGACTTTAAATACCCCATCTGCTTTTTCTTTCCTTCAGTGATGGGGAGGGAAAGAAAAGAACATCAACCTTCTGCAGCAGTGAATCTCTAAATGCTGCGGGGGCCACGCTCACACCTCGCCGCATCTCCTGGCGGCGGAGAATATTCCTGCAGGTAGCTTCACCTATGAATAAATCTCCTTCCAAGATGCAGCATCCAGGTCTGTGTGTGCTTTTAAAGAAAATAAACAAGCAGTTGTTACTTAATACTGTAGTGAACTGCAAGGTGTGATAATATGAAAGGGAGAAGGGAGTCAGTGTGATACAATATTCATGCTAGAACATCGCTGGAGTTGAGTTGTGCTCATTTGGTTTTAGACTATTTAGGGTTTTGTTGCTTTGAAGAGAAGATTTTGGCATCAAAATCAAATGAACTGCAATCTGTCGTAGCTGCTGTAGCAAGGAAATTAAGACAAGTCTCTTGCTGACAAAGATATTCTTTCTGGCACTTAGGACATTTTTACCCTGACCTGTGTACATAATAGGAGTGTTTGCAGAAAATGGTAAATTTTATTCTTGTCCTTGTAGTGCACATAGCACCTGCTGAGTTAATAATTATAGCTTTATTCCATTTAAGGTAGAAACCTCTGAAATAGCTGAAATCATGCTATTCATGAAGTCCTGTTTGGCAGAATTCAAAACCATAGGAAAATTGCAAACTCTATATTTAGTGACAACAGAGTGCTATAGCACTCTGTAGTGCAGGTTAGCAGATGGAAAAAGCAATTTTAACGTAGAACCTGTGGTAAATCATGGCAGTAAACAATCTCAACCGTAAAGGAGGCTTTATGGATAAATGTATTGTGGTAACTGTGGAAGGAGCTGGCAGGGGAAAGGTTTGAAATATGGGGTGACCCTTTTTCTAACTACTTAATTTGAAAATAACTTTATTAATGTAAACAAAACACTTTGTAAAAAACAATTCTCTACTGTTGCACTGCATTTTCTCTGTCTTTGGAATCAGCAAGTCACTGCTGAATGTGAAAGACAGCTATTTTTGTTCTGCTATCACATAGATTTTTATGATATGTCAAACAATCTGAGTTTCCTGTAATAGCTTTCTGATTCTTTGCAGATGGTCATGATGGAAGTGAATTGTTACCTTTATCCCCTCTGGCTCCACCCCTGGAGGAGGACTCTCTTGTTCTGGTATTGAAAAATGAGGATGGTCCAGATAAAAGTGGGGAGAGGAGAAACTCAGAAGAACTACAAAGTCTGTGGAGAAAAGCCATCCATCAACAAATTCTGTTACTTCGAATGGAAAAAGAAAACCAGAAGCTGGAAGGTTAGCTATTTAGAAAATACCCCAAAAGCTACTGCAGATTCTGCTGCCTGAAGATGAAAATTGCTCTGGTGTTGGGCACCTCAAACAGAGATGTGGTTCTGTAACTTTTTAGTTAACAGTACTAGAAAAAACCTGTGTTTTCCTAGTCCTGTCTCATAGTCTACCGGGTTCTCTGTCTACATGACTTTAAATGAGTAATCTGAGTGACAGAGGAAAGTGATAAATTTTCCCTTTTGAGTGCATGTTAGACAAAATATGCTACAGGATGCTACAGTCTGTCTGAGTCTAGGAGTTCCAATGTGAAGTGGAGTGAGGAGAACAGGTGCTGTGTGAACACTTAGGTATGGTAAACCTTACCCTTTCTATCTCGTTTCAGTCCTTTCCAGCTCATGGCCTTTCTCTCCAGGCTTTTTGTTCTTCATTAACCACATCACAGTGGTAATTTATTAATGCTTGAATCCAAATATGATTTTTGAGCAACTGGCTCTTGAGGTATGTCAGAAAGTTCTGTTTCTTGGAACATGAGCACTGTACACTGAAAATTAAGTGCTGTTAGTGAGGGATCTAAAGTTGACCATTCTGATTGTCAACTGCCTGAGCTTCTGGCTAGGATATTTTATTAAGACTGGTCAAAACTCACACAAGTAAGATAGGATGCAATGTCTATTCTAGCATAGAGAAGTTCTTCAGTATAATAGACTAACAAGTTTTTTGTGCAAGTTGAAAATTCCAAGTGTCCTCTCTACAATTGCTGCCTTCATCTTGTCCTTTATGCTGTATAACCTATATGGTAGTCTGATTATTCATACTACTTCCTACATCTTCAAACATCAAGATCAAGCAATGATCTTGTTAAGTTCAGTTAACTCTTTTTTCCTTCTTTAGACTAGCTTGCTGGGAAGGCAGGGAGAGGAAAGACAGACATCAGGACAGAAGTGTTTTCATGTCCCTACAAGTGTACATCCTTGGATGTATTTCCTACACACGTAGTGTATTTCTTGGTGCTGTTTCTCTCTACAGTTTGTCTCCCTTTTGACACAAAGTTCTATGGAAACTAGATTCGTAGGGAACATCTAGAGAAGACTTCAGCCAAAATCTTAATATCATAAACGATTTTAGTAAATGGTCAATTTTTGTGGGGTGAAGAAGCTGGAGATCTGCTGTGGTGACTAATTTTGTGTTATTCCCTCTGATACTTCAAGCTGCTGAGGGATAAACTGTTTGCTATACCTACCCTATGTGACTGAGGGTACTGAAAACTGTTAAATCAGTCCAGTTCCTTAAGATTCAGTTTCGAGTTGCTTCCATTCTGTAACAGATGTGTAGAAATCAAGTTCTTCCTACCTGATCATTTGTGGTGAAAACAGGAGTGTTGGCAGTGGAGATTGCCAGTGGCACCCATTTGCCAGCCCACATTCTTGGTTTTTGCTCTGAGGAGCATGTCTCCATTCTTGTATTCAGGATCATGAGTGTCCCTGGTGGGTGCTCTTGCTAGCTAGAATTCATCATCTTATTTTTGAAGGCCTTAACACCTATCTCTAGGTTTCCTTCCTGTAGGCTGTTATAACATGGGCCATTTTATGGACAGGACATGTACAGAGTTGATATATTCCAAACAAGCTCAGGTTCTGGTGGTTCTTTGCATCCTAGCGTACAATTAAATGTACATCTCAGGAAAGGGAAATGTAGTAACAGAAATGCAGAAATTTCTTTACTTGAAGCCAGGTTTCTAGCTGTGAATTTATCAGCTTGTATATGTTAGACTGGTTTAAGAGTGAAATTGCTGTGAAGCTGTTTCTGGTGGGTTTCTGTTAATCATTTGTTGACTTATGTACAAAATATTAATAGAGCCTCTTTTCCTATTCCTTTTGCTGTCGAGGAGACTTGAATGCTATTAGTTCTTTATTTTACAGAAGGTAAGTTCTGTCAATTGCACAACTTTGCTTTCCTTTCCTTTTAATTTCTTTTTTCTTTTTTTTTTTTTTTTTTTTCTGAGAAGTTAGAAGCTCCTTTTTCCAGTAGGTCTTTTTCCTAGAAATAGAAGGGCTGCAAAAAGTAGCAGGCAACCTAGCAATGATTAGGAAAAAATCTTAACAAGGATGGGTGAAAACAACCAAGGCTGGAGTAGTAGGTAGGACACGTTTGATCAACGGCAAACTTATTGGCTTTCACTAGGGTTAACTGCACAGTTAGTGTAGGAGTTTATTGTCACACTGAAATGTGTTACTGCTTGAATCTGTTGCATGCTGCTTACAAGAGTGAGAATTCCTGCGTGAAATCAAACAGCAGTAGGGCAGCATTTGAAATCTCCCCAGCTGAACTGCAAATTCCTGTGGTAAGATCAGACTCCCATTTTTATGGCCGTGCGCTGCACCTTGCACAATACCCGCTTCTGCAGGGGCCCCTGTAGTCTTGAATGGGTAAGATCTCAGCGGTGTTACATTGAGCTTTTGGAATTAATTTGTCATTTTTGAAGTGGGCTAGGCAATGATCCTCTGGATTGATCCAATATTGACTCTAACTGAAGTGAGATGAGTAGGCGAAGGAACAGATGGTCTTGTTTTGCAAGATGTATAAAAGTGAGTGAGAGTTTGCTTTCACCTAGAGGTGATGGTGGGAAAGGGGATGCATTTGTAAGAGAAAGGGGGTTTCTGCAAGAAATCTTGATCTTGCACAGATCAAGGCAAATTTGGGATAAACTCAATTGCATCTCAGATGTGATGTTGTGAAATGCACAGTTCACTCCAGTGTTAATTTCTTAGTAATGGAAATACAAGCTGCTTCTCCATGAAATGCCAGGGTGACAATGCAGCTTTATTTCAGATGTAGTGTAATAAATACTTTGTACCAGGTAATCCTATGCAGCAAAGCTTTTAAGTTTATAACAGTAAGAGTTCTGTGCTTCAGCACAAATCTTTCTTTCTGGATATGGTTCATGCTGGTTCATTCTGTTTGCACCAGTCAGCCTGATGATGCCAGGTAGCAGTGCCAAGAGCTCTTCTCACTTTCGTGAGGGACATGGAAGAACTGGAACCAGTGTGACTGACTTCAGTTCAGAAGATTTGCCTAGCTTGCTTGCCTAAATCTCTAATACAAACATTCATATATTTGGGACTTTCCATACTCAAACAGTTGTAATGTTCCATATAAACAAGAATAAAATTATCAAAGGGGGTTTCGCAGAGCAGGTGTTGTGAGGTTTTGTTGAGTGGGGGTTTTTTTGCCCCAAGCTTTAAAAATTATTTTTATGTGCTTCATGAATTGCTAATATTCATGACTCAATAAGAGAAGTTATATTGTTACATGCAACATCTTATGACAATTGGTCCCATCTAAGCTATAAACTAATGATTTGTAGATCCATTTATCCCCAGTCAGAATATTGGATAGATATATCTAACTTGAATGGGGTTTGTGTATTTGTTGTTATCTTGTAATTTTCTGGTATTCTGGTTTTGCATGTACTCTCCCTTTTTGTTCTGTGTTCTAGCAAGCAGAGATGAGCTCCAATCAAGAAAAGTAAAGCTGGACTATGATGAAGTTGGCACATGTCAAAAAGATGCCATAAATATTTGGGATAAGAAGTTACTGAACTGCAGAGCCAAAATCCGATGTGACATGGAAGATATTCATTCCACTTTAAAAGAAGGTATTTATGTAGGAGGGCTTTTAGCTCTGATGTCTCAAAATCATATTTTTTGTTCCCTTCTGATACCAACAAAAATCAACAATACACTTTTTCCAGTAGCAAAAGATTACCTTCTTTTCACCAAAGTGCTGCCTTCTCCTGCAGAACAGAAAATAGGTTCTGCTGTGTCTGCAGCTTGCAGTGTGAACAATGCAGAAACATGTGTAGTCATACTCCTGAAAGTAGCGTCTTGTTTCCATGTATCATTACTTTCAAGATTGAGCTTGGACCCTCTGCAGCCAACATTGTGACCTTTTGGTTTCTGATTGATGGATCCAGTTGCCTCTGAGTTTCTGATGTTCTGATTTTACTTGCTTACTGAGAAGGCAGGACCATAATGTCTACTGTGCCCAAAACCTAGAGGAACCCAAGCCAAGTTCTGGAGAGTCTGGAATACAGTCATTTTGTATTTAATTTCCTGGAGTGAAAGGCTGGAGATTTTGTCTTGAAGTGGATATTCCTGTGGACTAGTGATAGGCCAAGAGGGTATCCAGAGGGCATTGTTAGTTTAATGCAGATGTAGGGCCTGGTTGTACTGCTCTGCCCTCTTCCATAGAATCTCATGTCTGTGTTACAGATGCTGAAAAATAATTCGGTGTAATCTGGCTATGGTACAGAAGGGAAGTTTAAATTGCTACCAAAGTCAATTGTCATAGATTTACAGCAGTTCCTGTTAGTGACCTGCAGAAGTCTGCCAACAAATTATTTACCTTGATACCCTATCTTTTGCTGTTGGGTTGCAGTTCAGAGTTTGAAACAAGGATATGTTTTTTAACTTGTCTTCTTGTTAAATAATTGCTTACCTAGAAGGTATTAGCAGGGTTAATGATTTGACTTTCAAAGGTTGGTTTACTGAGTCAGATATCGAAGGGGGATGTATCTCTCCACATCTGACATGAGCAGCCCTTTGCAAAAGGAAAGAGGAGTTGGACTTCCCTGTATTTTACACTTGTAAATTTGGTTCAGCTTTTCTGAACTGATTGTTCTACATTCTGAGTGTAGTGTCCATCTTTTCCTGCTGAAGGCTAACAGCTCAGAAGTGGCAAAGCAAGGGATATCTGTTTCTCAGTTGCCCAGGGCACTGCTCAGTGTAATTACCCTGAAGTTTGTAGTTCAAGTTTAGTTTGTGGAACTGAGCTGTGGCTACTGAGTGAACACACTGCAGAGTATGGAGTTCACTTTGTAAGGGTTCTTCCAGAGTGGTTCAGCCAAAATTACGATAAAGCAAGTTCTTTCCTTGTAGACTAAAAGTATCCCCCTGCTTAGGCCTCTTGTTTTTTCACTGGCCTGTAGGTGTACCAAAAAATCGTCGGGGAGAGATTTGGCAGTTTTTGGCTGTGCAGCACCGAGTCAGGCACAGGCTGCCAAACAAGCAGCAGCCTCCTGATATTTCTTACAAAGAACTTCTGAAACAACTGACTGCTCAACAGCATGCCATCCTTGTAGATCTTGGTAAGTCTGTTCTCTCCAGCTGGTTTTGTGGGTCTTTGAGTGAAAAACACACCAGTCATAATAGAAGCTGTTGCTGAAGATAGATGCTATTCTATGAGCTCCATTTTCTATGCCATCAGGATACATTCTGTGTATGCCACTTAGAGTCCTGTAAACAGATGATTTCTTAGGCCATGCCATTCATTTTTTGCCATTTTGCATCTGTCTGAAAAGAGAAGTCAGGCAGTTGCTTCTGCAAGTTTTGTGCGGACAAGGATATTAAGTGGGGTCAAAAGGTACAGTCCAAAATCAGTGGTAAGATACAGATTGATCTGATTAAAGACAAACTACCTATGAAAACAAAGAGAAACAGTCTGAGGGAGGAGAAATTCTGTTTGTCAGATGGATTTGGGTTTTTCTGTAGAAGAACTGAATATTAACTACTCTACTCTTTTTACATCAGGACGGACATTCCCTACACATCCTTACTTTTCCACACATCTGGGAGCAGGACAGCTATCACTGTTTAATCTCCTGAAAGCATACTCTTTGTTGGACAAAGAAGTGGGTTATTGTCAAGGTATAAGTTTTGTAGCTGGAGTGCTACTTCTACATATGAGTGAAGAACAGGCCTTTGAAATGCTGAAATTCCTCATGTATGACCTTGGCTTTCGTAAACAGTATAGGCCAGACATGATGTCACTCCAGGTAAGTCAGTCCTTCTGGAGCAAACCAGAGTTTTAAATTACTTTTAGCTCTTAGGGGTTTCTTAGGTTCTCCAGGGCCTCATGAAGCTTCTTACAGTGTTTTGGAGGTTTTGAGGTACACGTATATTTTTACTGTCAAGCCCCTCTCTGCCTCTCAATTTGTAGACTCTCTTGTAAGGACAAGTCAAGTCAATAGTGACACACAGCGGCCAGTCAATGTGTTCTGCAGGCATTTGTACTTGGGGCTGCTCTGCCTTGACTCATCGTTTCACCTCTTTTTCTCTCGTCTTCTATTCCATCACCCCGAACAAAGCAAGAAAACAGATGAATTTTTAATTGTTTAATTATCTTATGCAATGATGCATGCTCTGCAATATTATTTAACAGCTAGATATAGATATTCAAGACTGTTTAGGAGGGAGAGAGGAAATTTTCAGATCTGTATGAATTTCAGGGTTTAGAGTTTGAGAAACCTTGACATGCAACTGTCCACTGATTTGAGTAATTACAGTATGCTATAAAATCCTTCTATTATAAAGGAATATACCACTGATGAGTTAAAGCTTTTATAATCCACAGTGGAGGAAAAGAAAACAAAGCAGCAGATACAAAAGTCTCCTTTTTTAATCCATGCTCCCTGCATAGCAGACACTTATAATTGAGTAAAACTAAAGGGAGATTTTCAGCCCACTTTTCATGACCAGTAACTTTAGGTGCTTATTTGGCAGATGTCCAGAGCAATGTATTGTAGTTAAATAAATTGTATATGTTTATTCTAAAAACTGTAGGGGACTGTGGATGTAAGTATTCTATAAAAAGTTTGTTGTTGATGAATTAGGAGTGAAAATCTATAAAAGGCATTGTTTTACTTCCTCCTGTTCCATTTCTCCCCACAAATACGTTTTAAATCAGTGAGGGTCAAAGTGTGATAAATGCGTGTTTGTGGTTTGTTTTTTTCCCCTAGCAGAGGCTCTCTAAGTGTGTTTGTGTTTTATACTGCAGTTGTAGACTTCCAGCATCTGATGATTTGAGAGCATTCACATGTCCAGGATTTTATATTTTAGTTCAAATGAGTGTGACTAAGAGGTCAGAACCTCTTGTAAGAACACTTGCAAATTTGAGAAAGTTTACTACTTGTAGTACTGTTTGCCTTTTAAATTAAATGACCTATCTTTCCCCACAGTTTGCTTCTAGGCAGTTCTTCTGTTAAAGTTTTGGCTGCTCAAGACAAACTAGGCAAGAAAACTTAGAGGATCTTATTATATTTGGGTTGTTTTCTAACAGGAGTAGAGCACTGCAAATTCTTTGGCATTTAAAGTTGTGAAGCACAAGCAAGCTTATAGGCAGAACTGGCTTCAGTCCTGTAGAAGAAAAATGCTGGACGATTCTTCAGGATAATGAAAACTTACTTGACTTAGATTTTTTAGTTTTTGTCTGGAAAAATTAGTAATCTAAATCCTTAGTTCATAATGAACTATCCCAATTGGTTTACTGTTCTGTGATGCAATTCTGACTTCACACGTGTGTTTTGTATTGACACTGTCCAAACTGGGCTTAATTGGTGTCTTACACAATTAACGCAAGAATTCAAATGTATGCACAAATTTAGCTGATTTGCCTAAATGAAAGTGATCCCTCTGCTTGTGCGCAGTGCTGACAAAAAGCTAGCTTCAAGTGCACTCAGCTTTTGGTAGAGAGCAAGCATGGACTCTAGAAGAAGGAAAATAGCTGAATCTAAAGAGTAATTTTCTTATTGAGGAACAGATTCACGTTAAGCAAAAAGCACTGTGTCTGCTTTCTGAGAGAAGCATCACAAGGAAATAATTTACCACAGAGTTACATTTTTAGCCATGAATAGCACCTTTTAGCCAGTTTCCCTTGCAACCTTTTATAGGTTGTACAGCAACACTTTCTTGCATCAGTATCTTAAATTCCACAGGACCACTGGGAGATGTGCTGGGAAATACGTATGTGATGCACCTCTGCGTAAAGTGTATTCTGTGGGTACAGAAACTGTCTAAAGTGATGACTGTAGCATTGGAGTTGTAAAGGCAGGAAAAAATAAGGCCAAAATTTAAAAAATGAATCTGGAATGCGTAAATTTAGTCATAAATAACTCATGGAGAGTTTTGACATCTTGGAAGAGGTACAACTACTTTCATTGCTGCAAGACTGAAAGTTCTGGTTTGGTGACAAAGTTGGAGCAATATATTCCCGTCTCATGTTAAGCCTGGGAATCTGAAATGATACCTCATTAATAATCAGGTTCAAACTGTTCTTTGTTATTGGCTGCCCTGTTGGTTTTAATTCATTAGTGGCAGGTTGTTTATAAGTGAGTAGATACCACTTGAGGCCCCAGGAAGCAATTAAGCTTCATTTTACTGCGCCATCTATACTGCAGTTAATTTCCCTTGAATGAAATATGAATGATTTGGAAAACTGAGTAAAGCTGAACTTTTCTTTCTTTACTTTCTCTCTCCCCCAATCCCCTCATGCACTGTAGATTCAGATGTATCAGCTCTCAAGGCTTCTACATGATTATCACAGAGACTTGTACAATCATCTTGAAGAGAATGAAATCAGTCCCAGTCTTTATGCTGCACCCTGGTTTCTTACACTGTTTGCATCTCAATTTTCATTAGGATTTGTAGCCAGAGTGTTTGGTAAGAAAGTTTATTCTATTGAAATAATAAACAGAACAATATCCATTGTGTTTTGAAATGCTCCAGGAGTAGTCTTCTACCTGCTGGGGACAATTGGGGGGACTGTTGTGGGTGGCACATAGCAACACTCTTCATGTCAGCTCCTTCTTAAGAGAAAAATCCAAAAGGTATTTCTTGAAACATCAGACTTGAGCAAATAATTATATCTTCTCTTACTACCTAAGAGACTTGTGAAGTGTAAACAGCAGAAGGTTTATTGTTGCAAATGTATTTTATGCAAATATATTCAGTTTATATCAGTAGAGAAGTTCATCTTGTCAAGCTTGCAAACTTGAAAAAGAAAATGTATTTCTGAATTCTGATGCTAAAGTGCTTTCTAAAAAAAAAATCAAGCAAATTTGAACTTAAAGGCTGATTTAGGTATTCATGTATATATTGAACAATTTCCAAATCTTAATATGCCTCTGATTTCATTTAGATAGTTTTTTCATTTAGAACTTCTCTTCAGGTAACGTCTAGTACAGAAGCCTAAATATTGATTATGCCTGGTAGTGTTTACAGTATCAGGATGTAAAGTAATTATTTTTGGATTCTTTTCTTATCCATAAGAACTTCCAGTATAGTCAAATCTCTGCACCTTTTTTAAAATTTAAATTTATTTATTAATGCAAAACTCACTGTACTTGAATGTGCAGCAAGAATCTAAATGCATGTGTAAGATATTTCATAAATCAGAAACTTTTTTCCCATTGATCTTTCTGTTTTCATATGGCACTTCTTTTCTTAAGAAGTCCAACCTGACTTTGTCTCATGTTTTATTACTGGAGTGTGTTAGATTCTCAATTTGTGTGGTGTGTTGGCCTAGGGGTGGGAAGAGGGTTTTGGTTGGTTTGGTTTGATTTTAAGTTTTTAATTTTTTTTTCCCTGTGCTTGCTCAATGCAGAGGGTTTTTTCCATTTACAGCAAATGTTTTTTGGCTGCTGTCTGGGTGAACAAATGATTGGTGTATCTTTTTCTCAGTGGTGCACCAGTCATGTGAATATCTGTTTCTTGGTGGGTTTTCTGAATTCTGGGACACTTGAGCATTTTGTGTTTCTTTCTTTTTTGTTGTTTGGTTTTTTTTCTTTCCTAAATGATTTTTTACAGATGGGGAATATGAGAAGGAGATTTGGTGTTCATTTCTCTATAAATAACCTCAGCAAGGCAGGTTCCCATTTTAAAATTGAAAAGTTACGCTGTTATATTACTTCTTAATGCTTTGAATTCCTGAATTTTCAGTGTCTTATGGGCCATTGTCATATACCAGGAACAAATTATATACATATATTTATGCTATTTGAATGTCCATCATAGACTTGAGAAGGGATAATTTCAGGAACTGCATTTGAGGGAGATGGCTGCCTCATCAGTGTCCTTGTGCTGCTATGTGATACTGGATTAGGCCAGGGATGACCTCTTGAGCATCAGGTTTAGGAATTGAATTTCTTCAGTTATGAAGCCCTGAACAAACACTCTGTGGTGTGACAGAGCTCAGGAGTTTTGTGTGAAATGCCCATGTGCTGCCTTCATCTCAGTAAGTTCAAGTCCACCACTGATTTTGAGGCAGAATTTCTATTTACTGTCCTCAAGATTCCCATTTCTGTACAGACTATGTCTACTGACCTGCAGAGCCCAGACTTTCCTCTCTTACCCATGTAATTATACCTCAAAGCAGGGGTTTGAGGCTTAGATTATAGCCAGTAAGATCACTACTATGAATTTTGGAAATAATAGAACTAGTTATGGAATTTACATTATTTTTTTAAAGGACTAACTTCTGCCTGTAGAAAACAGTTGTTTTGTGATCTGCTCCCCAGTTGCTTTTCAGTCAGAGGAGCACTTAAAACCAGTTAGCAGTTGCTTAACAGTCTCTGGCAGACTGATGAAATGTTTATTGCAGATGACCGCTACAGACATAAAAAATATGCAGTATTTTCTTTAATGCTCTCTCACATCTGTAAGATGAAAGAAAATTCATGCCTTATCCTCATGTTGAAATAAGACAGTTGCTCTTCTGAACTCAATACATCTGCACTGTGATTGATTACAAAGAACATCACTGTAAATATATGTGTTAATCCAATGTCTCTAGCTCCCATTTTCAAGATACTTCAATTATGTTCTCTTTTAGACATTATTTTTCTTCAAGGAACAGAAGTCATATTTAAAGTAGCACTGAGTCTACTTAGCAGTCAAGAGACATCTATAATGGGATGTGAGAGTTTTGAGAACATTGTTGATTTTCTTAAAACCACTATTCCAGATATGACTAAACCTCAAATGGAAAAAATTATTACTCAGGTAAGGATGTTTTTCTTTTTACTTTTTTCCCCCTCATTTAGTTTACTTCAAAAGAATCATGCCTACCCTATATGCAAAAGTCTTCTGAGAAGAAGATATGTAAAGCTTTTTGAGAAATACTGTCAGTGTCTGGAATCTTCATATCTATAACTTTAACTTCCTCTGCATTGAAGCTGCAAATTGAGAATGAACCTCAAGAACAAAGCCTTGTGAAACTGCAAGAGTGCTCCCCCTTCAGGTGGTAGGTAGTTCAGAGATAGCAGAAGAGTTCTAGAAAACCATGCGGGAGTGGAGTAAACACTTGTGCATGCCTGTGGCTTGTTAAGGTTTGACTCTTTCAGGTGCAGTTAGATAATAATTCATTTTTAGATGATGTAAATCTTAATTTCCTCATTGCACTGAGTGTCATTGCCGTGCTAAACCCGTGTCAGGCACTTTTGTGTCTTTCACAACTCACTGATTCTGGGAATGATAGAGATGGTAGTTTAACACTTTTGATCCTCTTAGGCATTAAATCTGTTCTGTGCTCTGAATGGGTTGCAGAGCAGCCGTGCTGTGTGGGCAGGGTAGAAATGGCTTTGTGCAAGGCCAGGTCTGCTACAGTAAAGAAGGGGTTATGTTGCCTGCAAAGCTGAATCTGGTTACATGCAGGGCAGCTCAGCTCAGCTCTGCTGGCCTGTGGTGTGGTCTCATGCTGAGCAGCCTTCCAGATCTGCATTCATGTGTAGACTGCCTGTATCCTGTTGCTGCTACCTAGCCTGGCTGCAGGGGCAGTTGTTGGGCTATCTCAGTCTTGTACTTCCCGGGACCATTCCCTTATAATGGGTAATGAAAGGAAAATGTAGACATTATGCAGATCTGTAATACACAGATGATTGATCAGGTATCAATTCCTCTATATAGAGGAAAATTGTACTTACCCAGATTGAACACTACATAATTTGAAGTTTTATCTCATTTGAATAGAATAGAATAGAACAGTGAAAGTAGTACTGAACTTGGTTTTTCAGGGACTCTGTGTGTGTCGTATGTTGGTGGAATGCTTGTGATCTCTAGGATAAGGAACAGAAAATTGATGTCACTGCAGAACATCCTTCCAATCCTAGTCTAAAATCTTTGGTAATTTTCCAAAGCTGAGAGGCTGTGACTAGATGTGTAAACAGATCAGGATAATATGTCCTGATGAATACAGATCTGATGAATACAGATTTAAACATTTTGTCTTGATCTTCTTAATATTCCTGAACAAAAGTCAATAAAACTTAATCATATAAAAATCTTGGGTTGAATAAGCCTTTTCTGCTGATACATCTTGTAGTAATAAATGGTTTTTGGTAATTGTGAAAGGCATGATTCAGTTTATTCTGAAGTTTATGATTTATTATGGCTGCTACTCTGTTATAATGCTCTTAATGTAGACATCCCCTTAAAATACTTTCTTGAAGGGAACAGGAAAAGCATTAATCAAGAAGAGCTGACTCTCAGTCAAACATTACCGTGGAATAAGTCCTCCCTATTGTAGTTTAAAATGGCCTTTTCTCTCATGGCAGGTGTTTGAGATGGACATTTCAAAGCAGCTCCACGCCTATGAAGTAGAGTACCACGTTCTTCAGGATGAGCTACAGGAAAATGTGAGTCCTTGTGATGAAGGTGAACCTCTGGAGAAACTGGAGAGGGCAAACAATCATCTGAAGAGGCAAAACATGGATTTGTTGGAGAAGCTACAGGTAAATGACTTAGGCTACAAACTCATGGTGAAGTTATTTCTATGATTCAGCCAATCAGGGAAAACATTCTTTAAGTGTATGTGAGAAGTCTTACTGCGAGATCTTGTGCAGTTGAGCAGTTCTCTTAATTACAGTGATTCATTTCTTCTAGGCATAATTCTGACTCCTTTGTCATTTCTTGGACTTTTCCTTCTTGATTTAGATTTCTTTTATCCCAAAATCTCTCTACCCTTATCTGCCATAAAATCTATTTTCAAAATTTGTGTATCTTACTGAAAAGTGAGTTATCTGTCTCTCTGCTTCCCTATTAGAAAGTTTTAAGAAATAATCCATAGTGCAGCAGACTTGTTTTGTCCAGGCCTTTGCAGGCAGTGTTGTTTTGTTAGACATAGTCCTACTTTTGGAAGGTGGTCTCTCCTAGCAGACTTGATTACATCTGAAAGCCCACCAGACTTTGCCTGGTGTAAAATAGCCCATCCTCCTTCACTATTTACCCTTTGTCTCATAGCTTGGCCAAGACTTGTTTCAGTTGTCATATGTTGTATTGTCTTGCATTTTCTTGAAAGATAAGTTCTTGATTTTTTTCATTGCCAGGCTATTTCCTGTTATATTTGTTAATTTGAACTAGCATTGCAAAGAGCTCAGAAAGCACTTTCAGCTCCTGAAACATGAAAATGGAAGGAAAAAAGGAAAGATCAAGTCCTCATTATTTTTGTGTTTATGGACTAAGGGTGCTGTGTTCTTTTGATACTGAAAACAGGAGTCACTTGAACTTTTTACTGTTATTAATTTTTCTTTTCTATTTTTCTTTATTTATTTACTGCAGCTGTGGCTTTTACCTCTGTTCTGAAAATGCACCAAAGGCACAGAATAATTGAGTGGCTGATTTGAAAGGCTCTGTTAAAGCTTTTCTGTTTTTTCAGAGTGCCTTACAAGAATGCATCTTTCTCAGTGCTTAGCCTCTTCACCTTTTTGTTTGCATAACTTCTTCATTCCTCAGCTTGTACCCTTTCCTAGGAACAATCAGAATTCTTCCAGTTCCCACAGAGGGAGCTGCTGCTGTTATAGTCCAGGCTTTCTTTGACTAGTCAGAGGAAGCTGTAGGTTTTTAATTGGAGAATAGGGAACACTGTCTGCTTATAGACTTAATGTTGAGGTTCTCTTTTCCTCCAACTTCTCCATCCTTCTAACTTATTTTATCACAGAGGGTTCCCCTTGTTCCATCACTGTCAGGGAGGTCATACCTTCCAGTGGTACTCTGTTGCAATCTTTGAGCATATAGCAAGGCCCCCGTGGAGAGAAAATGCTTAGTCATGTACTAAACCCTACTTCCTAAGACCCTGTGTTAACTCCCTGTAACACTATTGGCTACAAGCCAGCTGTCCTACGACTATAGGTCAAAACACCAAGACCTCAGACTATTGGCTAGTTATCCCAATCCTACCTAATCCTATAAAAACCCCTACTTCTGCCCACTTCGAGAGAAGACGCCGTTCCTGGACCCCTTCACGGAACCCCCAATAAAGACTTCGTGGAATTGTGCCGCTCGGCTCTTCTCGTCTCTTTTCCCTTGGGCTAGCAAGCGACTATCTGGCAAACAGCAAGCTGAAAATCACTGAGAGCTGAAATCACTAAAAGAGCTGAACCGCCTGATAGCCTCAGGCAGAAGCTTGCCAGATAGTTTCGCGGCTAGGGCGCTTGCCGGACCCTGCAAGATCGGAGCCTGATCCTTAGGACCGGAGACCCCGGAACCCACCTCGCTATCCGGACGATCTAAAACGGCACCGGGGGCTTTGTCTGCCACCCAGGCTGGCCACCCGGGCAGGGCGGGCAACCCCCGGTACAACCGTTTTAGTACTCCAGCTGCTGATTTCCTTTTTCTCCCTCCAGCTCCAGTTCCTTGTTAACTCTCAGCTGTCCCTTGCTTGCTGGAACTTTTATGCCTCCTTCCCTCTGTAAAGCTTTGAGAAATTCTTCAGATTGATCTGGTCACTATGAGGAAATTTTGTGTATGATGTACAGTATGCATTCCTTGTATTGTCTGCCTACACAGACGTCTTTTAGAAGTAGCTATGTAATTCTTTCTTTAACAAATACTGTGTCATAATATTAAAAGAGAATTATTCAGAATTAATCAATTTATTGTAATGTTATTGTTTACAGGTTGCTCACACCAAAATTCAGAGTCTGGAAGCCAGCTTGGAGACTGTTTTAACACAAGAGAGCAAAATGAAGTCTGTAATTCAGTCCCTGGAACAGGAGAAGATAACATATCAAAAGACTCTTGAGCGGATAGTGCAGTATTTGCCAGCAGAAGTGTTGTCTGACTGTGAACTGCTCCTGAAGGAAGTAAACTACAACCCAAATAATAAAATATGGAGTAAGCCATAAACCAGGGTTTTCTAGGCAGCATTTCTTCAAAAACAAAAAGGGAACGAAAAAATGAGTATGCTGCTTTCAATAGCTACTTAGCAATAGGCAATGGTATTACCCAAAAATAGTGCTGGGACACTCAGCTACAGATGGGCCTTCAAGTGTCAGTATGCAAATTCAGGCTATTAATTTTTTTATGGTTATGTAAATAAATCACAAGGGGGAAATAAAGGATTCTCACATGTAATTATGATGAGTAGATGTATATTTAGAGTTGACCTAAAGAAAGGAGAAATTTGAGTAGACAGAGATAATGGTGATCTGCAAATTCACTCTGGATGTTCTTGTCTTGTAATGAAATGAGGATAGTGTGTCTTTATATATATGTATATTGAATATGTTGAATAATACTTGAAGAAAAAAAAAACAAAGAGAATGTAATTTTCCCTCCAAAGAGCAGCATGTTTCACATCTTCTGTAGAAAATCAGTGTGATCTCATGCGTGCCTCTCTTTTAATTCTGCTGACATTGTGAGCGCAGACCAATAAGCAGAAAAAGCATCATGACATGGTTTTGCATAGAAAAAGCTGTAGTGCCATGTGCTGCCTGGGCTGTACCAGTCATGTGTAATTCCACATGCATGTTGGAACTGGAAACAAAAACACATTGCATCATAGCTCCGCCTCCATAACCCAGAGCTAAGGAATAGCATCTGCTCACAAAGGCAAGAGCTAGCAGTGGCTGCCACTTCCTTCCTGGCCTGTTTGCTTCCACCTGTCCTGGGTTGATTGTGATGAGAAGCGGAAGGAAGCACAACAGTGGGATGGGATTTGTCCTGATGTGAATTTTCCACCAGAGACTTGCCTGTTGCAAGAGTTGGGTCTGTCAGGGGTTCTCATTTAACCAAAGAAATGCTGCAAGAAGCCTTGTATCAGGATGCAGAAAGCTGTTTTAAATTTTATTTGAGAAGAAAATTGAGGTAGGTTGCAGGGAGTTAAGTGTGAGTGCACAAGAGAGGACCAAGCAAGTCTCAGATATTATGTATCTTACACTTTTCACATGTACAGTGGCTATACATTTCAAAGGGGATCCTGAAGTAGAGGCACAGTTTTAATAACACTTTCCTGGCTATTCCTGTTTTAATACTGCATTGTGGTCTTCTTTTTAAAACAAAATTCTTGAATTTGTGTGCTCTGGATAGAAGGTGTGATAAACTCTGAACATTTCAAGGGAGAAATTATGTTTATAGAGATATAAAGAGTTACATATAGATTTGAAAATGTTTTTGAATGGAATTTCTGAGAAGTTTAGAATAGTTGAGTATTTTGGAGTGCATGTCTGAACCCTTAATTGCGTGTTACAGTGGCTCTCTCTGATACATGTTATCTCTTTCCATTTCTACTGTATTTCTTTTTAATAAGAAAACCAATTAAGCAAAGTGCCAAATACAGCAGTGTCTTTTCACGTAAGATTGTGTAATTTAGAAAGCAAGGACTGAATATCACTGCTTTCTAAGTATTATGCTTTATGTTACCATAAAAGTAAGGAACAACCACGCTTATTTGCTGTACACTGCTGTGGAGTGTACAGCAAATAAGTCAGGGGCTTTGGTTCTCTTGGGATTTTTGTTGTTTTTTTAACTTCCATGATGTTTTATTTGATTAAAGATACTGATTTACTTAACAGTCTCTCTTTATATTTGGGGTGAAAGGTCTTAACACTGTGTATAAAATTATGTAGAATTGGTCTAGATATTTCAAAAATGTCGTATTGTACTCAGTGGGGAAATGCCAAGTGAAAAAGCAGTTCTTTACGGTTTTGTTCAGAGTGAGTTTTAGCTGATGTGTACATATAAAACTAATCCCAGGAACTGCAGCAGCATCTATTACAAAGAACCAAGATTATTCAGATACATCTTTTTTTTAAAAGATGCACTGAATGAGCTTTATCCTCTGTTTCACTTTAAAATTTTTTCATGTAATGCCTGGAGAAATTCCAATAAATATCATTGCTGCATTTTCCATAGCCTCTGGCTACTTTTTTTTTTTTTTCTACACTTCAAGTACCAATCTCATTCTCAATAATGCCATTCACATGAAAAGGATCTGGCTTTAGTTTCTGGTTATGGGGAATCCTGCAGGATTTGTAAAAGTACACAGAGTACAAGGATAGATGGACTTCTCAGGGAGAATAATCTTTCATTGTTCTTAACGGAGGATGAAAATTTTTAAAGGTATTTTTCTTCTGTAGCAGTTCAGTTAGTACATATGCATGTTGAGAATAGTAATTTGGTGAACTTTGTGTATCTAGCTTTGAAGGGGGAGGAGAGCGCAACAACACATGGGAATAAACTACAGAAGTAAAAACCCTCAGTGGAGTAAGTGCCTCATGGTGTCAGGACACTTCTGATACTGTTTGTATGCTGAACCCAAAAATGCCTCATAACTGGGTATCTCTAGGCCATGTAGCTTGAAGTCTGCACTCAAGCAGGTATCTTCCAGACCATCTTCAGATGAATAACTAGTGAGAGGATCTAGAAGACTGAACTGGATGTGTTTGTGTCCATCTGTAAAGGATGCACAGCTTTATAGTCGTTCTGTGTGGTTGCACTTGTGCAGCTGCAGGGAGGGAGATCTTAAGGTGCAGGGGCCAGAGACAGAGCTGCAAAGATAATTTCTTGGGAGAAGGGGCATTTCCTGGGGTCAGAAAAATTGCTTTTCTATTTCTATATCTTGGTTTTCTGATGGGGGAAAGAAGTTTTCAGAACAAAGATAATGTTCTCTCTGAGCTAAGCACAACAGAGCTCCCAGTTTTTGCTCTCAACTTGTGGAAAACTAACTCATGAATTAAAAGTATCTGCTGTTTTCAGAAACAGGTAACTAAGACTGCTTTCTGCTGTTAGAAGACTTTTTTCAAAGTCTGGGAAGACATATGTCCTTTTAGCTAGCAAACTGGCTGGTAAGTGAAGAGTACCACTTGGTAGGAATAGAGCTGAAATAAGTCAATCTGGTAAGAAGGACTAATGTAGGAGACTCTGGTATTCACTTCTTTATGGATGGAAAACCTGGCCAGAAAGTTGTTTGTTGGGGTTTTTTCTTCTCCTATAAAGTAGGATATTTATTTCTCTCCTCAAAAGAGGAATGTTTATTTAAGGTACCTGAAAGTTGCATTTGTTCAGTTTTGTCTAAAAATAGCATTGGATTTTACTGAAAATCAGCCTTACTTGAAATCACAGATCTGGTAAATCTTAAGTGGTTTGATTGTGACCTCTTCAACATGACACCTCTTAGCTCAGCATCACTACAAGAAAACTGAACAACTTGTAACATACAGAAGAATTTCGGAAGTTTAGTCAAGAATTTGAAATTACTACTGTGATCCAGAGGGTCTGCATCTGGACACTTAATCTAAACCTGAAACCACATAGGTATTCGTGTAAATAACCTTTTCTGTGCTGAGGTGAATGACCCCAGGTGGTGTTAACAGTGATTATCCAGTCAATCTTTGTAGTCATAGATGGGTGTTGACAGGCATGTACAGGCTGTAACATGTCAAGATTTATGCCAGGCTGCACCATCCTTTAGAAGAATTATAATTGATTTTGTATTTCTGTGCTTCATCTTTTACTTCAGTGTTAGCTCTTGAATGCATTTAACGTATGCCTTTCCTTCATCAGTCTTTCTAGTTGCTAGAAAAGACAAAATTTAATGCTCTTTTCAAAGAAGACACATCCAATGTTTAGCTATATCCTTGCTCCGGTGTGCAAGAGGGAGTTTATATGCAGAAAATTTAACATGTTAGTTCACTCTGTCTGAAAGTGTGTTGAACTCTGCAGTGACAGTAAAAAGGTGGGCAATAAAGCAAAGATGACTGTGTGCCTTGAGCAGCTGCTGGCTTGTGTGCTACACTGGCTTGCAGTGTAGTAGAATCTGTACGGACTGGCACTTGGTCTGTTTGGTTTTATTTTAATGTTGACCTTAATTTTGCACCAAAGGAAGGAGCTGGCAGTGCTCCTTTACCAAAATATTCTGTTGGCATTTCTTTTGAGTTAAGAAGTCTTACAGTCCTTAACTGTTTTCTTCAGAACTCTTGCTCAGCAGCCACTTTTAACAAGAGATTTGGGAGTTGTTGTCTGTGGTCTTACCATTAAAAAAACTTCTCCTGCAGTTTATCCAAACTGTTTCTGTGCTCAAATTACAGCTTACTCAAGTTTTCACTCTGATAAAGCAAAGTAAGAAGGTTTTATTACACAGGTTTTATTTTTGATGAGAGTGTGTGCTGAGAGATGACACAACTGCCATACATCATTTCTTGCTGGAACTTACGTGGGGAGAAGTATTCTGTGCTTGATGTATCTCAGAGCATGGTTGGCCTTTTTGCTGTCACAGCTACTGCTGGCTTAGCTTTAACTTGCCATCAACCCAACCCCTAGATCACTTTCTGCAGGACTGCTCTGCAGCCTCTCATCATCCAGTTTGTACATATGACCAGAATTGCCCCATCTAGGTAGAGAATGCAGCACTTGTTCTAGTTAAATTTCATACAGTTGGTGATTGCCCAGCTCTGTAGTCTATCCAGATGTCCCTTTACCCTTGAGGAAGCCCACAGCTCCTCCTAGTTTGATAGCAGCAGCAGACATGGGGACTAGAGATAGCCTGGGGGACAGTGTGAGGTGCAGATCTAGGCTAGCTGGAACCCAGAAACAGCCACAGTAACACCATGCAAAGCCTGGCTTGCTGAACACCCAGAACCAGTCTGTGGGAGGCTCTGGGCAGGCTGGCCATCAGCTCCTTGCTGCAGGTGAGGCCAGGCCTGGCCTGTGCACTGCCTGCCCATTTGTCCTGTGCAGTTCGTGCTCCTGAATGTTGGCTTCCAGTTTGGTGTTATGGGCTGGGACAGTGCTGGAATGCAAACCAAACTGCAGAAAGTAGGGATGAGGGGGACATGTCTTGCTGTGGACAGGCCCCCAGTGCCAGTCAGGACTCCCTCCATTAGTTCTGCCCCTGCTCCTGCAGGTTACCAGACTAGTTCTGTGTGGAGCTGCTGGGCTGTCTGCATTATCCTCTGCAGTGCTCAGTAAAGGGTGATTTATTTTTCTTCCCCAGTGCTACAAAAGAACATAAGCCTTCATTCTTTTTTTGATGATCAGTCTCCTTAAATTGATGTTCTGGAAGAAATCGTAGTTATTAGATTTGTGCCTGAATTTTGCCCACGAGGTGTCACTGTTGGTTTTGTACACGCAGCTTGTGTGTAGGTGGTGGTTTGGTGGTTGCTGTGGCTCGCTCTTTAGAGAGGCGTATGAACTTAGTCTCATGTGTGATGAAACATGATGCTCTATTGCATGCTATTTGTAATAAAATGTGATGTTTGTGGTCAAAGACGTTATTAGAAGGAGAGGGCTTACTAAATGACATGTAGGACCTTTGCAGAAATGGATGTCTTACAGTGTTTCACCTTTGCTCTCGGTAAGAGAATTACGGAAGCGCTTCACCCTAAAACAGGCATACATTGTTCCCAGCAATCTAATCCCAGGTGATTCCTTCTGCACTGTTCTGTTTGAGCAGAATTTCTGTTTCTTGAAAGCAGCATCGAGTTGATCTGGTCTAACTGATGTCTGATTTCACACTTACCCTGTCTTTTTAAAACAAGGCTTCCTTGCAATAAGCTTCCCCATGTCCACTAAATCTCAAAGAATCAGTTCTTTTTTCCCAGTTTTCTTTTAATTAATCTTACTGAGTTTTAGTGATCAAAAGGAAGGTGGAGGATTTGCTCCTAATTTTCCTAGACCTCCAGAGAAAACATAATTTGCTGCTTCCATTTTTCAGTTAACACATTTTCCCTCAGTGGCATTGCTTTCACAGTGAGCACTGTACTCACTCTGAAATGTGAGGACATGTTCAGATAATGTGATGTTCCAACCACCCAGACACAGCTGTTCCCAAATGCATCTGGACAGCAAGCACAAGTCATATTTACCTCCCCATGTTCAAACCATGTTCAAACCATACTCGGGTAATTATGGCATCAGCAATTGCCCAGGGACCTCTGGGCATAAGCAAAAAAGACCACAGCTCTTCTAGGATGTGTTTGCTTTTCTAAAAGCACCAAATTATAGATGGGTCTAATGGGTTGAAGGTGCTTAAAGCAGGGCCAGTGCACTTCATGTGCAATATACCATCATTTGAAAAGCTATCACGTTGTGGAAACATCATTCAAGTGCTAATTTGAATGATACTAACATCTGAAACGAAGGCATGTTCTGACATTTATAGGTTTAATGTCTATTTCTGCACTCTACCAAAATAGATGGGCTGTGGGTGGCTCTATGATTATTGCTGTGCATTAGCAAGACAAAAATCATGTAGGCAGCTGCTATTATGCCTGAGTAAATATAGATGAGGGAGAATCTATAGAGTAATTTTTTGATGTCACATATTTATTTAAGATATAATTAGCAGCAACATTAACTTCAGCAGCGCTTAAGGCTTTGGAGAGGGAGAGAGTATCTTAAAAATTCAGTGACCGATATGCCTCCATACTGCATAGCCTGGGGTCCTGGTAGCAGGGATGGGGTTACACAGTTCTGGGAGCACTGATTCCCTGCAGCCTTTGCCTGCTGAGCAGTCACGGCTATTGAGTCTGGATGCATTGTCAAGACATCATCCTACCCAAAATATGTGACCTTTGTGTCCTCTTCTGTTGCAGTGATCCTGAAAACTTCAGAGAGCTTTGATAGGCTGAAATGGGTATTTTTGCACTGACTTTTGGTATTGCATGTTGTGCAAGGAGCAAAGGTAGCAGGTCTTTTGGAAGAACATAGTTTTATCATGTTTTGTCCTAGACAAGTAAAAGCTATATCCTTCCTACTCTAAATGGAAAGGGAAACAAGGAATGCTGAACCACTAAACTGCTCACAGTGGCATAACCGCTTTTAGTACTTTATATCCTCGTCAGGAGAACGGGATCTTTTTTTTCCCTTTAGGTCAGCTGGCCCTCACATGTGTACCCACTGTAGTCTTGTTTGCATTCTTCACAAAGGGTGACACTTCTGACTATTTCCTTGGCTTGTGGGTGATGTTCTTACCAACCTCAGCCTGCTGGAGAAATGTAGCATCTAAGCTCTTGTGTTTTCCCAAAAAATGTATTTCTGTCAGCTCAATGGACAGTAACATTCTTTCCGTCTTTTGTGAAAAGGCAGAGAGCCTTGTCTGGCTGTTCCTTGGGGTTAGTTTGCATGCTCCTGCAGAAATTGTGCACAAGAAATGCCAGAAGATGTTTCATATGCCTGGCCACAGCTGGCCAGTCATTAAAAGGTCCAGGGTTTGGATCTTGGTAACACCCCTAGTACATGAAGGTGTTGGGTTTTTTATTTTTAACTGTCTCTCAGTAGAAGATAGCCTGATGCAGTTAAACAGCCCTGGAGGAAACTTCAACTGAGGGGGCTGGAGATGTGTAAAGTGGTTGCGTGTGGGAGGGCAGGAAGAAATGGAATTAAGGTAGGAAATCATAAAGTAGATGTGACCAACACTTCTCCTTTTATAGCAGCTTATTTATACCGAAACTCATGATACTGTGTCAGTTTTTGAGGAATTCTGGCTTCTTGACATTTGTGCTACTTACCCCTTACAAAAAGTGGATATTTTTCCTAGCACTGCCTGCAATGATCATAGCATCCTAGAGAGCCAAAGCACTCCAGTGGTGCAGAGCTGCTAAGAGAAGAACCCTTCATTTAGGAAACTATATTTATTTGTGGTGTAACAGAGCCTAGGGAGATGCTACAACATAAATCTTGTAAGACGGCAAAAGATATATGTTGTCCCAAAAATTAACCATTAAATCAAAGAGGTGGGAAGAGCAGCATCAACCCAGGGCAATTATGATCAGTTTAGGCAGACAACTGTATGGTAAGGGCCTGTAGAGATGGGATTATTTGATTTAACCTTAGTCAAGCTTTTTGGGTCAACACTGATTTTGTAGAGACACCTCCAAGGAGTAAATCTTATTAATCTAATTTTGATGTCCACTTTATGCTGGCTATGATGAGTCCTAAAATATTTACTCCTTCCTTCTCTCCCATCCCCTGCAAATACCAGCAAGAGAAGTATAGGTACAGCACCTCTTTTCACACCCTCTATATAATGGTTAGCCTAATGGTTAGCACAATTGTTAAGGGAGAAAAAAAACCCCCATGATTTCTGGTTAAAAATGCATCTTGGAAAAAGTTCCAGCAGTAACATGGACATAACATGGACAGCTTCCACAGCCTCTTTGTTTATTCTTATACTTCAGAGATTCAAATAATGAGCAGGACTGAATCCTCAAAGGATCTCAGTTACTGACCCTCCCCCCTCCCCCATTTATGGCACGCTTTGAGGGAAATTATAATGAACATGCTATTAAACAAAACATGAACCCTCAGGCTATCTAGGCTGTGGCAGATCCTCTGCTCCTTTGAGTGGGCTCCCTCCCCTGTGTGAGCTTCAATCCCGATAGGACTTTCCAGCCCATTCTTGCTCCCAGACTCCAAAGCTGGGATCTCTAGTCACGATGTTGGGGAGGACAGGAAAAGGAGAACAGGGAAGTGTGATACTGTCACTGTCTCTCCACACATGCCAAAACTGCTGTTCTTCAACTGCAGCATTATCTGAGCTAGTAGTTTCAGGAGGGTTTATTATTATTTTTATTTTCTTCCTTTTCTTTCCCCTCATCAGGGGAGTCTGAGTCTGAAGACAGTCTCAGTGTAAACCTCTGAACACAGAAATAAACTGTAGTCCATCCTGTGTGCAACAGGAAAATTAATAGCAATAAAATTTTGCCTGGAGCTGGAGTGAAAGGTGAAGGAGGATTTGCTGCTGCCTGCGGCTGCAGGGAAAGGTGAAGGAGAAGGGTTTTCTCCTGCTGCTGCTTCAAGTAGATAGATGGAACTAGGCTCTAAACTCCAGCATGCTCTATCTGTCATAAAATAAATGTGTGCTCTATCACCATCCATAGTATGTGCACAGCTGCAAACCAAACACAACTAGAAGTGTAGTGGCCCAGAGGCAGGGAAGGAAGCGGAGAAACAGAAGAGAAGGGGGGAACATATACTGCAGAAGAAGACAAAGCTGGGATTGCATTAGGCATGTGAGGAGAAACCCATGCCACTTTTCTTTGCCTGCTGGAGGTGCCTGTCCCCATAAGGTCTTGAGTCACAAATTGGGTTGGGATATCTCTCTAGAGCTCTACCAGCAACCCTCTCCAAGCTGTAAACATTTCAAGATATAATGTTTACTGCCCTTTCACAGTAACAGTGTACGGAGGAGAAAGCACCTACCAACCAAATCCTTTGTAGCCCTAAAGCACACTGATGGCACCCATAATCACTGCTCCCCACGAACAGGGTTCCTTTTCCACAGGAAACAAGTCACACAGTAAGTTTTGCCACAAACACAAAAGCACTTTAAAACTGAAGTGGGTAAAACATTTTCCTCTTCCCAAAGAGCAAGTTCAGCAAGTTCACTTAAAACTTCTGAAGTCATGAAAAAGAAGAAGTGAGCTTTTGAACGAAGATCCAGTGCACAAAATCCCTGCATCTCTTTGGCTTGGCCTCTGACCTGCGGATGAGGAGGAACTCTTGTTTTCAGAAAAATCCAAATGCCAAGTCAGGCAGTTAGAACACACAACCTCCTTGGCATTAGCTTTTTTATAACCCTCCAAATGTAACAGCATCCTTATGGTTTGATTGCTGAACTTTTATTTTTTCTTTAATGTCAGAATATACATTGGTATGTGCACGTAAATGATAAATATAATTTCATTACAGAGGAATCAAGGATGTATAGCATATTTCTTTGATTTTGCAGGGCCAATAAAACTTGTGTACTGAGAGTGGCTTCCTTTAGTCATCCTTTTACAGACGCTTTTATTACTTCCTTCGACTTCACATGAAAAGCTACACATAGTCATGGCTATTATGCCATGTAGGATTAACTGAGCTTGCAAAGGTTTGGGATGTTGAGCTTTCTGCAAAGTCTGCTACCTAAGTATTTAAGCACTCTTCTCATTTACATAATCTAATTGTTACATTCATTGAAACCTATTCTCTCTTCCAAATCCTACATCTGATCTCCACTAGGTAAATGTCAGAGCAATTAGAAAAAAATGCATTAGATATAGATGGGGGAAAAAGAAGATCATCAGTTTCTCAGCAGGGTTTGCAGCCCTTTAACTACAGTGTAGAGCTGATGTTATTACCAATCCTGTCCCCTGATTCAATTTTGACCCTAATAGCCACGGGAATAAAAAAAAATGTCAGTAAAGGTACCATTTCACTCACTTCTTTCCTGACTATAGCCTGCACTAAAAGCTTTATTTTCTCTGAACTCTGCATGCTGGAGGGAAAGACAGAAGGAAGCCAGGTAGCTCACAGAGGGCAAGGTTCACCACAGCTGTGGCAGGGAGGGGTAGAGGAGCAGGGCATTAGGCTGAGACAGAGATGACCCAGGCAATTGAGATGTGATGCAAACTTCAGAGAAAACAAGACCATGTCAATGTGCCCTCCCTGTCTGCCTCCTACCCCGTGCTCTTTATGCTGCAGCCCTGAAACCTGAAGTGAAGGGGCACGTGCAGGTGGTGGAGGAGCAGCAGCAGAGAGAGCTCCACAGAGGAGTGTGGGCAGCAAAGGGCTCTTTAGGGCTTGAGGAGCACTCAACTTCCCTCTGCTCTTTCACCAGCTCTTTGCAGCCCTCTGATGATGGCTGAGATAGGGCTGTGAAGCAGGAATGTGGCTCTAAGGAAAAAGAGCATAGGTTCTGAGGGCTTAGGGAGAAGTCTTGGGGCGGGCACTTGTCATCAATATGGGAAATAGGCAGGAGGAAGCTGGGAACATTAAGCTGTGAGAGAGGAGAACAACCTTTCTTTAAGAAAATGGATGGGGGAGGCAAAAAACAAAATTGAGGGAGCATACGTGTGTGTTGTGGAAGAGGTGTCAAACAGGACATCAATGTTTCCCAGATGAAGGCTGTGCAATGCCCTCACTGGAGTGTGAAGTTTAACAGGCTGTACTATGAATAAGAATAAATAAATTGGGGGAAAAAAGAAAGAAAAATATGGTCATATGGTCATATCTGCCAGCCATCAGTAGTCTCACGCCATGGAGTACTTGATGATGGTGATAAAAACATCTCCTGCTCTTTTTGTAAAACCCTTGACTGAGAGAGCTTGGTAGGAAACAGTCAAAACTGTTTCCTACAAAAAAAGATTGATTTTCTCTCTATCACCCAAATAGAAAAATAATGCCAAAACCAACAAACAAACATTACCTGCACAACCTGGGGTTTGCCCTGTGTAGTCATGAGCTGTCACTTCAATACTGCCACTGCGATTTTCCTTAGAAACCGATGACTGGGAGCTAATGTTAATGGGAATCGTTTTAGAGTATTAAGCCATGACTCAACTTTTTTAAATCCAGAGGAGATTGGGTGTATGTGAAGAATGATTGCTGCTAGGAGCAGAATTGAAAGGGAAGTACTTTATTAAATATACACTTAAATGCTTCATAAAATGCTTAATAGAATATATACTTATTAAAGTAGATAGTGGAAGAGAATAGTCTCCCCTGAAATAGTTAAGTAGGACTAGAAATCTTGGCTGTGTCTTGGGTGTCCTTCAAACTGCTTCAAAGAGAAAGTCTCATCTCAAAGGAGGTGGGCTATTGTCCACATTTACCCCACACTGTTTAGGCATTTATTTGAGTATTTCTATGTACTCTCTGCAGGAGGGGAAGAGTGGGAGAACTGCAGAGGATAATCCTGGCTTTATGTTACCTTTCAAGTAGTTTAGTCTAAGACTAGAATTACTCCCTGGAGGGACCTTTCTTGTTTCACTGACTTTTGAAGAAGTGTTAAATTAATTGGGTGTGCATAACTCAGATGGGTAAATCTAGGCCTAAACAATGGGATTTCCCTGTTGTTGAACTGGTGCAATTGTGCCATGCTGTGTTGTGGCTGCTGAACTGTTCCTGGTTTTACAAGTCTCTCTCAGAACCTCAGTGGTTGTGGTGCCTCTATGTCAGAAGCCTTCTGGAGCTCGTGGCTCTCCTCAGTTCTCCTTGTCTATGGTGGTTTTTAGTTCTACATAGTTTTATGTGCCAGGGAAAAATAACAGGTCTCACCAAAACTCTTAGATTTCCAAATGAAAGGATGTAAGTACAAGAAGCATTAACAAAATCCTCCTCACCAGGGTTAAGTCTCTGCTGCTGTCATAAAACTTTTCTGAGTGGTGGAACATACCTGTGCTATTCAACACAGCTGGAAACAACAGGGTAAATATTGCATAAGGATGAATTCCAATATGTTATGCAGTTCTTTTTAGAGGTGTCTTTTGTATTAGTACAAGTTATTTAAACAAGAAGCTTTTCCTCTAGATCCTGAAAAATAACAAAATTGCAATTTTTTTTCTTTTTTTTTTTTTTTGTGGAATGTGTGTGTAACTTCAATCATGTTTCTGTATTTCAGGGCTGGAATATAGTCATAAAAGTTAACACAGCTCTTCAGATTGTTCTTCTTTCTGTAAGCATGGCTTCATAATGGAGATTTAG
Source organism: Bombycilla garrulus (assembly GCA_013400315.1). Classification (NCBI taxonomy): domain Eukaryota; kingdom Metazoa; phylum Chordata; class Aves; order Passeriformes; family Bombycillidae; genus Bombycilla; species Bombycilla garrulus. The sequence goes on from VXBU01012223.1 coordinate 144,780, forward strand.
TGGGCTGTAAACAGGATGTCATATGGTACTCTCTGTCAAAAATTAATGATGGCAATGAAGATTAAATTATTCTTCCGTGAAAATACAGCACATACGCAGGGAGATGTTTGCAAGCAGGCTTAAAATAGTCCATTCCCTGAGGACAGCCTGGGAGTTCACTGGCTGCTCCCTGCTCCTTGTGAGAGTCTGGGTCTACCACAAAGAGGAGCTGTGTTTAATTCCTGCAAAACCCTGGGACACAAAGGGAGGCTTTTGTTTCTCTGCCTTCCAGGTGGAAGCTGTAGACTGTGGTGCCTGGATAATCTGATACTCAGCTACCTGCGGTGTGCTCCCAGAGCTCCAATTTGCACTGCTGGCCTCCATTCGCTGCCCTCCCTTGTCAGAGCTCAGAGCGTTTCAGTCTGTGAGGATTCATTGTGAATCTGACTCTGCATGTTGAGGAGGGTGGAGAGAGGGGGAGAAGGGATTTTCCACAAATGGAATCCAAAAACCTACAGCATATCTGTATGGAAAAGTCTTCCATTCCATCATCTGCTCCTGATTTTTTTTCCCCTAGATGCAGCACGAACGTGTCAGTGGGAGAAGAAAATATTATGTTTCCTGAGACAGGTTTGTCCTGATGCTGGCTAACATGGATAGCCTGATATGCCAAGCAAAGCTGTTTCCTGTGAGCATGGTTTTCTGCAAATGCAGCTCTCAGGAAGCCTGTGGGGCTGCTTTCTGTTTCATCTGTTGGCAGTAGATGGCTGTCTGCCTCTGCAGAGCCTCAGAGCAAGCCAGAGTATTCCCCAAGCTGCCTGCTTCTACACTCCTTGAACCTGTTTTCCATATTACCACTCAGTAAAGATGTAAATATTAAGCAGAAGATTTCATGCCTTCCACAAGGGCACAGCTTTCTTAGTGAATTCATTCCTAGTACTGAGGAGAAAATTAGGAAATTACAGCTTGGAGAGAAGACGTCATTGTGACCTTTCATTCCCTTGTGAAAAAACTACTACCAATATTTCAGCTCAATGATCTTCGTCTTCTCACAGCTTCAGCAGTTACCAGTTAGGATCCTGAAATGCATCAGGTTTGGGGATTTTACATTTTTGAATGTTTCCTTTTTTCTTAATCTTGTGAGCTACTTTGATATTTTTTTATTCCCACCATCATATCCTGTGTGTCTTCTCATGTGAATCCCCTTGTGAGTAGATCTTCATAGCTGTATAATCCTTTTGAGCCACCTAGCCCTGGGAAAACACATCTTTTCTCCTTGTTTTTGAAGCCTGTTGTCTAAGAAGACAATGTGTTCATATATGCTTAGAATTTATGAGCTGATAAAAGTGAAAGAGGGAGAAATAAGGTGACTACAGTACTGACTCCATCCCCTGGCACAGAAAACACAGTCCTTTGTGGCAGGAAGCAGCTCGCTTCAAACAGGTACTGTGCTGGACCTTTGACACATATGGATGTGTAAACTGAGTCACACCTGACATTTTAACTCTCCTTTGAAGTTCTGTCACTATAGCAAAGAAAAATATATCTGATATGTAAAAATTGACTATTCCTCTCTCTGCTCCTCAACTGCTTATATATTTCATGGGGAAAATTCTCACTTGACAGACTTAGTCTCTCAGAAAGCAGTGAATATTGTTGCTGTTGCTCAGGAATTAGCTGAACAACATAAATTATTCTGGTAAACCAATCAGTGTTCAAGAACGTCTTTCTGTTTTGACTATTAGTTAGACGTTATCAGCACTGGCTCCTGTTTTGGGGCAGAGGTGACTTTTTTTCTGTAGGCAAGGAAACCTGGCAGGGCTTCTCAGTTTTGCCTTTCAAATGGGTAGATATGTGGCACTTTTGATGCTGCTGTTCTTTTATATGGGGAATTGTGTCTTTAATGATATTCTTCTCAGAAAAATAGTAGATTTTACTTGATATGCTAAGAAGTGATCCTTGGTTCCTCCAGTTGTTTTGGGGAAACCTGGTAACTGGGATGTAGCCACCCTAGCAGGGATTGTCTAGAAGACAGGGTGAGAGCAGAATAACCCCCTGTGCCTCTGTGACCATTGCCCAATGCTCTGTGTACTCCTGTGCTATACAATGGGCAGCTGCCTGCACCCATTTTCATCCTCCATCATACATATACTTTCACGTTGTCCTATTCTGGTCACTCTGTTGAGCTCTCTGCCATGGTTCCAAAGTCCGCATTTTGCATCTCTGGATTTATCACAGCAGGTTTGATTATATCCTTTAAGATGTATAACCATTTCTGAGTCTGTGAATGCAGGTAGAATGTATGAATGGATGTATGAATACACCTTCACAACAGAATCCCTTCAGCCCTGGCATGGATCAAGGATTTGCCACCTGCTCCATGTATCCAAGTAGTTTGCAGCTGCTTTCATAGCCCAGAGATGAGTATCTGTGGCCCTGGGATAGAGACCAGACGTGTGGGCAGCCTGTGGAGAGAGAATGGCAACATGCTCCAAAGGGCAGTGAGGTGGAGAAGTCTGCCATGAGTTACTGCAACGCTGCCTTCACATGTTGTTTGGTCTGCTGTAGGAAAGGAAAAGAGACGGTCAGAGCTGTCACTTGTGGATCACACCTGCTATCCAGGCCCTCTATTTACAGCTGTGGTATCTCTCATTTAAAAGCAAACTTCTGTAGTGATTCCAGTGTGACTGGGGAGGTCCTTTTGCTTTGAATTCTGTGTGATGTAGACTGCTTGTCCAAGCATCCCTGTACCACAGCTGCCTATTTCTCAGTAGGATGGACTGTTTGAATAATGTATTAGCACTTCTGGTAGTGTCTGTCACATGTATTAAGTGCAGATATTGACAGCAATAGATACTGAACTGCATTTTCAGATAACTCATCTGTATTTCTTCATCCATCCTCTGAATTAACTTGGGTTGGGAATTCTTGCCACAGAAGCCCCAAGAATTGTCTTTAAGCCTCAAAGTACGAGATCAGCTGAACTTCTTAAATGCTACCTTGTTTTACTCTAGCTGCAAAACTGTTCAAGGAGCGCAGTTTAAGGGGTGGTATAGCTACTGCTCACATTGGCCTCAGGATGCCGGTATTTATACAACCTCCTGGATTTTCCAGGCCATCGACATCAGTTCTGAAATATGATGAAATCAAAACCTATTTAATTTAATAAGTAATTTTCCTTCTGGCTTAAGCCAATTAAGTGGACATGTCTAGATTTTTAAAATCCCTCTGGAATTTGGCCAAGAAAAGCCAAATTCTGGTATTGGCCATACTAGAAGGTAAAGACTTTGCACCTAAGCAATGTGCAGCTTAGCGGAATCTAAGAATGCAGAGTTTTGTACTCCTTGACTGAACAAGTATATGTAGTGTTTTGAAATAAACTATGTTCTTGTACATGGCTACCAGTGAAATAGAATCCCAACTACTGCATCAAACATGACCTACCCTGAAGAGAGAGTAGCAGAAAATACGAAATTTGTTGCTTTCAACCTAACAGCTGTAATTGCGACAGAAGCAGCTCTGGAAAGACTGCTGTGCTTCATGTACCATGTGGAAAAACAGGGGTGAAAACAGTCAAGAGCGAACGACCATCATTAAATTTCTGTGAAAATAAATAAATAAGTAAATAGAGTCCTCTGTACAGGTAGCAATGAACATAAATAAGGAACAATGTTGTCTCACTCTAGATAGTCTTCCTGCATATGACAAGAATGACTGTTGAAATTATTGAGGGGTTTTGTGTACATTTGGGGAAATTTAATGTGTATTTCAAATAAGCCAAAAAATTTTGAATGGTTATCTGAATAAAGCATCCAACTTTTGTCTTCTATTTGATCTTTCTAGTCATATGAATAAGCCAGTCAACATCAGAGGCTATCTCAAGCCTAGGAGAAAGTAGCTGAGAGGAGGTATTATCTTTCTCCACTGACTTATCTCAGAGAAAAAGCCCATGAATAATTTCACAACTTTCTGACACATTGGACTGCAAATACATACGCAGTGGAAAACGTCTCGCTGCTTCTGTATATTTTCAAATATCATTTTTTCAAGTTCTTAATTGAAGAAAAATCAAAGTATGTTTTTCCTCAATCCCGTGTCTTCCCCCAGTTCACTGAAGGAATGTTTTTGGGGACACCTGTGTTGAGTGATGTAAGCCTAGTCAATAAATTCAACTTAGTGTATTCAGTTCAGTATAGAAGGGCTAACACAGCTGGGACAACAGACTTCATAACCTCTACTCTTTGTATCTGTGGTGGTCTCAGAAAAGTACAAAGGGAGATAAATATATCTCTTCTCATCAGTATGGGCTATATTTGGAAGATATCATGTGATGTCGATTTCCATTTTTTAATCGTTCAAGAAAAAAAACCCAACACAAAAAAAAAACCAAAAACAAACCCCAAAAAAACCCACAAACAAACAAACAAACTAAAACAACAAAACCCCCCCAAAACAACAACAAAAAAAACACAACAAAAAATCTGTTACAAGTTCTCAACCTCTGAAACAATAATGAAAAATCATGGTGTCCCCCAGTGTCTATGGGTCGATGTGTCCCTCCCTGTGGGGAGATTAGACGTACCTTTGTGTAGCATTTACAAGATTACTGTGGAACTAAATGAGGGTTCTCTTTTGCATTTGAGTTCCTCTTGAACCTCAATGAACCTGATGTAATCAGCAGGTCTCTGCATAGGGCAGCAGGGGCTGCCAAATGAACTAGCAAGTATGTGCTGTTGAAACAGAAAATGGGAAGCAGAAAATGTCAAAGGGAAACAGACCATAAGAATGGTGTCTGGAACACAACTGGCTGGTCTTGCTTGCTCCATTTCTCAGATTGGGCAGATGAAATGAAAGGCATGAGCTTTTACTTTCATAAAACTTACCCACAAAAAAGAGTGTCTCTTTGAAGTATACACTCTCTAAATTCTCCTCGTCTTTACTCTGGAATGGGCAGGGACCATGGCTGGTGTATTGTGTCCTTTTTCTTTTCAATAATGCAGTTTCATTCACCCTCTCTACCCCTGGCAAGGCCTAGATAAACTGTGATTGATTACTTGCTTGGATATATAGCAATTTATCTCATTCAAAATGCTAATTTGGACCTATTCATGCCCAGGTGAGAGTGTATAATTTTAGAAGCTTATTTAAAATCCTCTATCAGTTCCTAAGTTCTTTATTAGCATTGAGAGACTAAATTAAATAAGCTTAAGGTTTTCCCCCGAGCATCAGAGTGTCATGAGGTGTCAGGCCCATAAGATACATCATGGGTGCTGTGACAAGGATGGTCATCTGAAACACAGGTTCTTCCAGTGAGGATGCAATGCTGTAGTTTACCACAGACCTTATCCAAAGTCCATGTCTTTGGATATCCAAAGAACTCTATGTCACCATTAGTCCTGAATTTGAGGTTTTGTTGAAGCTCATCTCAAAGAAAAGCAAAATGACAAAAATTCCCATTTCACTGGAGAAGCAGCCATCAACTTCATAGATATATGGATGGCTTTGATTTATTTAGAAATCACACATAAGTCTTTATTACTAAATCATTGGTAATGAAAATAAGCCTGGAAAAGTTGGATCCACTACACATTTCTTTGTGTTTCTCTTCATTGTCTGAGAGTTCAATTCCAGTATTCAACAGGTCCTTCAAAAGGTGAGTCTAAATGTAGTTCATATCCTGGACTGCATTTATGCTTGGTGGTTGGATCAACACCAAAGAGAATGTTAATTTCTTAAGTGACTGTAGAATTATCTTGGGGTTGTTAGGAAGGAGTTAAAATATTTTAAACATCTGAATTTGAAAAAATTAATCCCACTCTCAGGATGATTGCCAGTCATCATAATAACATCCAGATTTTTGTGGACTGGAAAGCTCTTTATAGAGGAGGTTGGTATTGTTAGCCCTGATTAAGCTGAGGAACCCGGGGTGGAGCAAAGGAGCTGGCCCAGCATCACTCAACCAGTGATGGAAGTGACAAAAACAAAGTCCAGATCCCCTTCATCCCAACCCAGTAAACTTTACAGAGGCCATTAAGCATCACTATTCTTTTTGTGAAGGGCATAAACTGACCCTAAGCAGAATGGCAAGGTATGGGATCTCTGTCCTAGCTGGCATCCCAAAACAGGATGCCTCACCTGGGGCATCACCTTCCCAGCTCAGACTCTGGGCATTCTTCCATTCCTTGTACTTTATTCCTCCTGATTTCTACATAGTTTGTTCTGGCATTTGTAAGAGAAAAACACAAACTAAAACAACAAATCAAAACCAAAAAAACATCACAACCCTTGTTTTTCTTTTCTGTATTCTAACCAGACCATTATGCTGAGCTGAACATTTCTGAATTGAAGCAAATCCAACTGCAGGGGCCTTGCCATAGGCACACCCTAATTAACAGCAAAAATTTCCATATGTTCCACCCTTCACACAGACGTGACTGTTCTGTGACCCAAATGCTCTCATTTGTCTTGTGTAGGAGAGTTTTCACACTGGGGGCCACTTTGACTTGTGTCATTGACTGCATCTGCTTACCTTTCAGGTGTTTTTTTTCTTTTTCTGTCAAGCCTCTGTGGCTACTTTCAAGGGCTTGCTTTACCAAGTATTTTTAACCCCACTGCCTGTTTCCTCTCGCTTCATCTCACCATAAAGTTATGACGTTGAATTTGTGACATGGCTATTATTTAGATGGTGACACACTGGCATCATAAAGAAGAATTATACTGACTTCACTGAATAACCAAGCAGAAATAGCCCAGATCTGGGTAGAAAAAGGTTTTTTTTTTTAAGAAAACACAAATATCTTTGAAACAATGGGAGTAAAATAGTTAAAGTCAACTTGCTAGCTGCATGAACAAATCTTATTATCTCTCTCCTAGTGAGCAAAGCCTTCCGCTGATGCACAGTAGATTTCTGAAACATTAAAATCCTGGAAATTCTCAGAGTACTTACTTGTGGTTTACACTTACATATTTGGATTTCTTTTTTTTTTTAACTTGGCAGGGATATGTCTCGAAGACTTTTGCATAAGCCTTCCATTGCTGCTATTATAACTATAGTGTTCTATTGTATGTATGGGCCAAGAGGTGTTCATAGGACTTTTTGGAGTAAGGAAATAATGAGGTTTTGCCTCCAGCTGCCCTGAACCATCTGAAAAAAAAAACAAACCCAAGAAACGTGAAGCTTGGGTGAGACTGGAAATAAACTCTCCTGTGGTAGTTCTGTGCTTGGAATTTCAAATGCAGGCAGTGTAATGAATAAGTTTCTGAAGTATTTGTTACTGCTTTTTTGTGCCAGTTTTTTTTTTATATATATAGCTCACTCCTCCCCCTTTTCTCCCCTGCAAACAGTTGGTTTTTTTTTAAATAAACAACACAGGTAGGGAAATAAGCAGCTGCTAAGACCCCCAAAAGCCAGGAGAACCAGAGTCGGGCTGGAGCTGCCAAGCCGTGGCCATGGGGTGCTGGGACAGCGGGCTGCCGAGCGGGGCTGCCCGAGGTCTCGCAGCGATGGAGCCGGGGCAGCGGCGGCAGAGGAGCAGACCCCCCCTCCCGCTGGTGGGAGGCAGTGGAGCCGGCTCTCTCCCGCAGCCAGGCCGAGTCCCTCGGAGGCGGCGGGAGATAGCGAGAGGCGAGATAACCGCGTGGCACATGGCGGCGGAGGCACGGCTGGAAGGACCCGAGAGGCGCCGGCTCGCAATCAAAGGCTGAGCATTTGCATATGCAAATAAAAATGCGCGGGGACATGGGGAACAACTAGAGAGGGAAAAAGGACTTAAAACTCCAAAACTAGGCATTATTTAAAGAAAATAACAGCACATCTTGCTCGGGAAATTGCGGGACTATACATTGGGCCTTTAGTGGAGCGTTGCTGTAACCTCGGGGAAACGCGAAGGAATAGGGACTGGACCGGCCACGGGTTTTGGAACGAGCCATCTCAGGGCGACTTTCGCGACGACGGGATCTCTCAGCCCTGCTCACCACCGGGACTAAGAACTTTCTTTTTCGCTGAGCTGGCATGGTTGGAAGCAGCAGTAGGTTTCAACCCCTGCCCCAACCCAGAGCTGAATCCTCTTGTTAAAGGCATTAAAAGGAGTAAAATTTGCTGCCCAGTTCATTATTCATAACAGGCAGTTAATGATATTTACTATTTGCTCAGGTTTTTTTTGCCAGTTTCTCCTTCTTTTGACCACAGGACTGCATGCCTCACTCTAGTGTGGGAACAGACTGGAACAGGTGTGGTCCTTCTCCCTCTCTTTCATGAAGGCATTGTACATTGGGGAGTCTCTGAGATACCCAGGCTTATGACAAAATGGCCTGTACAATATCATTAATAAATAACCAACAGGAAAGAATAACACCTGATAGTATTGTTTCTGTAAACACATACAGTGAACAAATCACACCAAAGCAGAGGATTCCTGTAAATGGACTTGTACTACAGAAATTCATCACTTCTGTAGCCCTTGTATTCCTGGCCAATAATAACTGTTCCTGCCTTGGAGAAAATTGCTATGATATATTTATCTCTCCTTCCAGGTTCTAGTGATAGCTGTGTCTTACTATTTTTGTGGGATGGGATTTTTCAACACTGCGTCACATTTTTCTGGAGTCAGCTGGAAACACCATGGACATCCAAGCCAGACTGCTATTCTTTAAAGGGGGTATTTTGTCTGTACAAAGGATCCATCTCCACCTTAGCTATGGAGCCATCAAGGGTTAATGGGGTATTTCATGGGTCTCTAGCCAGCCCTCTGCAACAGGAATGAATTCACTCCAATCCTGTTTGTGTAAGACCCTATGCAAATACAACATTCAACCATCTCTCCACGTGGCTCTGTACCACCTATCTTTAGTTTTTGCTAACTCCCCAAAGCCCTAATTTGCAGTGCTGGTATGAAAAATCTGACAGGAACATATGACAGCTCTGGCCAATCTCTCCCTTTAGATGTGAGAAAGACAGTTAATAACCTTTTTAGAAGGATGAGACAGAGAGCCTGTATATATCATCTCTATGTATTAATATGCTACATATGTGGCCTATCCACTGCATCTGTCTAGGGAAAACGCAGGTTTCTGATATTGCTGTAGGCTGCTATTTTCACAGGGCAGCTGAAGAACGTATTGGTGCCATCTTAGCCAGTTAGGTCAATCAGTCACCTGAAACATGTCTATGCCCCAAACCATTCAGGCATCCCAGCTAACAGGAACACACCCTCTACCATCATTCAAATTTGGATTTTAAAAAGAGGATATAAAGAGACTCTTCATGTTGCAGATTATCTTAATTTTCTCTGTGTTTGGTGGAAAACCCAAATTTTGAATATTTAAAATAGTTATGAATTGCAGCTTTTTTCTTAAAAATGAAATTTATCACAGATGTTTCTTAGGCATATTCTAAGGCATTTTAGTGGACTGTATTCAGTGACTAATCCTGAAAGACCTTTGTAAGACTGCAGAGCTGTACAGGGGTTAGTCAGCATCAGCCAAAGGGAAGGCAGATTCTTGTGAATGACCACATTTGGCATTGGTCTCTCTGTGATAAAAATAAGGTAAGATGACTGTTTCTCAGCCTCCTTTTAGGGTAAATACTACACTCAGAGACAACCTGGACACAGCACAGAGGTTTAGCATCAGCCTCTGAACTGCTGCAGCAGAGGTGGGACAGGATTGTGATGGTGCTGTGCCCATCAAATTCCTTTGTCTTTCTTCTTTCCAAGGATCTGGCAAGAGTGGAAAAAATTGTTTCATTCAAGGATCACAAAGCCAAACTGTAAGTCAGATTTAGCTGCATATCCAAAAATATTAGCTTACAAATGAGAATGGAAACGCACCCCAAACAGAGTTCAGAATTTTTGGCAGCCTGGCTTGGCCCAGGGCTGTCGATACCTCGGATCAACAGAAATCAGTGGGAAGGGCTGTGTCTGCATGTGCTAGCTGAGCGGTCCACATCCCACAGGTTTGCTGCAGATCCCCTGAAGGCTGAGCTGCCAAGCCACGGGGCCGTGACATGCAAATCAGTTCTTGGGATCCACTAGCAAGGAGGGGCAAAGCGATGTGCGGTCTGTTATCTTGCCTAAATATCTGTGGCGTCAACAAACGCTTTGTAATGGTAACAGTTATTTGATTCCCCCAATTTAATTCTGTTACAAGAACGTATTTATTACGCGGCTGCCTGGTTTCTGAGGGCAGAGCAACAAAAGCCTTGGCATGGCCAGAGGCTCTGTATTTGTCAGCAATTTGCGAGGCTCGCCCACTGAGTGCTAATTTTGGGAGGCTGTGAGAGAAATGCCAGCCGGCAGCGTCTCTGCTAAGTGAGCATCAGCGGCGGTGCGGGGGTGCCCCGGTGAGCGCCGTGCGGGTGGTGATGGCCTGAGAGAAGGAAACAAAGGCAGGCAGGAATGTATTTCCTAATCTGGGCGAGCAGGGAAACCGCTCGTGATGGAGGCAGGAGCAGAAGGCAGACTTTCAATCCAAGTCAGCTGTCTCCTCCTGGTGCCGGAGAGCGGTTGCCATGGATATCTGCTGCTCGGAGGGCACCGGCAGCGCCGCGGCTGGGGAGCTGTCTGGGGTGAGGGATGAGGTGGAGGATGCTCATGGGTGTGCGGGGCAGCAGCAGGGATGTTTCCAGGGGCAGGCAAGCTGAAGCGATTTTGGAATGGGATGCAGCCTTCCCAAGAGTGTGGCATCCCCCCCTCCCCCTCCACGGCAGCACTGATGGGGTGACTCTCAGGCTACTGAGTCTTGGGATGAATTAACTGTGCCCCAAGAGCTCAAAGGGTTATTTCTGAGCCATACCTTTGTTATTTCTCTCTCTGTGAGTGCATGCAAAATCTGTCTTTGAAGCCCCTGGTTCTGCTTTCTAGCTGCAAGGCAGGTGCAGAGCTGGCATTGTCCATAAAATTGGCATTGCAGGACTGTGTCTGCATGTGTGTGTATGTGCAGTGCCATACTGGAGGTTATGGTGTGTGGCTTTTTTCTCACTTAAACAAAGAATCCAGTTGCACAATTTTATTTTTGTGACCCTGGCTGCTGATTTCAACTGTGGTTTTGGATAGACAGAAATATTTCTTGTGTGAATGAAAATGCTGTGATTGTCTGAACCTGTGTATTTCTTGCTCTGCTGCTCATGTCCCAATCCTCTCCTGTTTTACTGTTGCTCAGAAATGGTAAATGCCCATGTGAAGAATAACAAACTGCAGTTATTCTTCTGTTTTGCTGAATTAGCAAGAATGAACTCAAGGTATGCTCTTCTGAAACTCTAATAATAATGTGTGACTAATATTCTCTTACAGCCCTGGTCCTTTCAAGCCCTGTACTCATTGGGTTGGCTGCTGCCACAGTAGTTTAATTCAAACCTCCCTGTTTGAGCTCTATCCCAGCATGAACCTATAAAAATAGGACGGAATTTGCCTGAAATATATGAAACACATAGATCTGAACTTATAATCATGTCCCCCTTCAAGTCAGTCCTCATGAAGTGCTTTTAAAGGCTGTGCTTCCTGTGGGTAGAAACCAGCATATGGGACACAGAGGTGAGGCCTGAGGAGGTAGTACTGGCCTTAGCTGACTTGTGACTCATTTAGCTGTGATGTACTGGTGATAAACTAGTCTTGCTGATGACACAGGATGGATTTATTTTCATTAAATGAAAAGAAATACATACATCATTGGTTCTTTATACACTGTGCATGGAAGCACATCAATGAAAATTTATTCCTAGGGGTATGCTCATCTCTAGGCAATGTTCCTGGTTCAAGATGCTCAGGAGCTAAGGAGTGATCCGGTGGACATGAATATGCTCAACCTCAGAAACATGAGTAATAGCCCCATTCAAGTGTCATCAAAGTCAAGCACTTGCAGGATCAAAGCTTTAAGGGTGCAGTCTTGTAGAAACACTCCACACATTCTGATTTGATACACAGAAGTATTTGAAAATGGCAGTATTTTATGGCTTAGGACATTTTATGATATAAAATACCAGGGCAGCTATTATGTATATATTAGCTATATAATACAGCAGCAACTTCCCAGCGAATATTTTTATGATGGCTTTCTACACAAGTGATTACGGACACTGGTGGATTTTCACTTTGAGAAAGACTTTGAGCTAATAGCAGAATGATTATGGAGTTAATCATGGGTACCTGCATGCACCCTTGCTAAGTGCAACATGTGCCCTAAATGTCACAAGACAAATTAAACCCTGGTGTAATATTGTTAATTGGTAGGGTTGTGTGAATGATTAGTCCATTATGAATCACTATAAATCCATTCTAGCAATTGGGCAACTTTTCTCGTTTACAGGAATAAAAGGAGACAGCAATCATGTTTCTAATCAGCTGTCATAGTCTAAGTAATAAGGATAGTATTGAGTCCTGATGTTCTGTATTTAATAGGAAAGGATTCTACAAAAACAAGAAAAAGGGAGATAATCCATCTGATATGTAAATTTCCTAAAACTATGGACACCAAAGCTATCAAAAATTCAAAACCCAGAAGTAACTAGAGCCAGATTTAACTGAATGTTAAAAGTGGGAAGCTGCATTTTTTGAAAGAGTGACATATATGTTGATGTACAAAATTTAGGTAATTAAAATCTATCCAAATTGGAATGAATGCACAGCTAGTCTAATTACAAGGGGAAAAAAATGTTGCAGCTATTAAAAATAAGGCATTTGGGGTAACACATAAAATTACAGGGATTTAAAGGCAGAATGTGAGTCCTGGGCAGGCAGAGTCCCAATGCATCTTGTCAGCATGGGAGGGGCCTGGCTTTGAGAAGAAATGGAGGTCCACAACTAGGATGTGATGAACATTGGGACTCACCTCATATGAGGAATTTCTTTCATGTGCTGTCTGTCATTGTTCATGGAAAAGCAGAAAAAACATATGGGAAAACTGATTTGTGCCATAATTTACTAAAATACGCTCATCATTGTTTTGGAAAATGTCCTCAATCTGGTTCTCAGACACTTGTCTGTAGGAAAATGAAATATTCATCATTACTTTTTACTTCTCCGTAACTTACTTCCCATACTGCTCTACAGGCTCTTGTCCTGCTGCTTTGCTCATCACTGTGTCATTGTCCTGCCTATCTTTGCCATATTCTAGCTCTTTGTTCTGTCCTTTTGCTGTATTATTTCTTATTACCCACAGGACAACACAAAAAAATTTGTTCTGCAGTGATCTAAGCATTTTATATAATTCTTAATCTGCAAGGAAATTTAATATGAAGTGTGGACAGAATGGAGATAAAGCCATGTTAATCTCTTTGCCATTCTTCATCAGCTGAAGTGGGTATTCAACTCATAAGCAGCACTGTCCTTTCTCAAGTGCAAGGACAAGCTAATGAGCCAAAGAAGCAAATCATTTAGGTCTTTGCAGAAGCGTATTTTAAGGAGCATAACATTCCTTGTCCAAGAGAATAGACTTATCTAATACAGAAATCAAAGGAGACAAAGGTAGCTGACAAGTAACCCTTCAGCCTACAAAAGTTGTAGGACAATCCCATAGGTTTTTCTTTATATTATGGTCAGATAATGTTGAAAACTGTAGAGACCAATTGGATAGAATGACTCACTCTCTCCTCACAGTGCCTAGAGTACAGACTCTGGGAGTGCAGTCCTGCCATATCCATAGAGCCAGCTTCTGGAGTAAAGGGAGTACTCAATCACTAGGTGCATGCTGAAACCACCAGGAGTGTCATCTGGGGTGGGTTTTGGTATGAAGGTCAGTTGACTTCAGTCTGGATTCAGCATACTGGGTCATTGTGCTGGACAAGTAATTCATCTTAGAGGAAGCTTTTCCCACTACCCTAGTGTCATTGCAGAGGTGTGAAATTGAGGGCAACAAAGCTGCAGACAAACAACAGTAGCTTTGTAATGCTGGGAAATTCCCCCAAGGGTTTTCCTCTGTTCTGGTCTCCATGATGAGCCTGGTTTTGAGAAGGTAAATCTTGTGTTTTGTTGGGGAAATGTGGCTCCTACAGTTTTACAGCAGACAATGTCAGCATGACATAATAGCAGTATTTTTTCCATTTTCTCATTGCATGTCATGGCAGACTGCATGTAAATGTTGTAACAGTGGTGTGTCTGTCTGCAAAGCCATGCAGCGATGTGTGTCACAAAAAACTACACGGGAGTCATTTCTGTTTTAGAGAATTGCTCCTGAAAGCCGTAGTTTTGATAAAATGAACACTCACATGCATAATTAAGCAGCTACATAGTGTTGTGTGTCACACCAATTTGATGATCAAAATGAATTACAATGATTTTCTAAATAATAAGGGAAATACAAACAGCAATAATATAACTATATACAGCGGGAACAGGACAGAACTGACATTACTCTTTATTAGAACGAGGGAATGTCTTTGTAGATCCACAAACAATATGATCTCAATAATTTCTGAACTTGGAAACAGATGTACAGTATATTCTCTCCAGCAGTAAGATTTTGATTTTGAGATCATCTGCCAGAGAAATTACAAACAATGAGAAAGTGGATGTGAGGGGAAAGAAACTAAGAAAATCCTTTATGTCCAAGTGTCTTGCCATGGCAGCATGTTTTCAAAAGCCACAGTAGTAGCCACTCAGTACTCTGAGACATTCTCCATTGAAATACACCAAAAAAAAAATTCCTTGTCCAGCTTCAGGACAAGCTTTATGATAGGCAATAAACCAGGACTTGCTAAATCAAACTTGCAATTTGTTATGGGGTAGCTTTTCAGGACTTGCTGTCTCTACTGAGCACTGTTAAATATCTGACCCATGGTAGGAGTGACCCATAGTAAGCTTTAAACTCGTGAAATGACATGTCAAATGCATGGATGGTATAGAGGTGTGTATTACTTGTGTCACTGAAGTGACAGAAAAGATGGAAAAAGAGGGAAATACATGCCAGTAGACTGAGCCAAGGCATCTCTCTGGTGGTACATCCACACCCCCCCCTCCCCTCTGTTCAGGCCACACTATAATCTCAGAAAACCTGAAGAATGGAAAGCTGAAAGAAATTTGTCTGGAAATGCCTTGCATTCATACAGACACACATGGTGCAGTCTGAACTAACCAACAACGCTCAGGAGAAAAAAAGAATGTAATGAGGAACTTTTACCCACAGAATGCTAATTTTACTTGCTCAGAAACTTGTGTTTCTGAGGTAGGCAAAGGTGTGCTTTAGTTTTCAGAGAATGTTAACCAACATCACAGGCATTCACCCTTCTGAGTCTGAAAATTCATTTCTCGTGGATTAGCATCAACTTCCTTGTGGATCAAGATATTGCTGGATTCCTGATTCCCTTCTCTTTGCCTGCCAATGCAGCACACCAAGTGCTGACAGCAAGCTGTATCAATGCTGATATTCAGAGGATGAGCCCAGCCAGGTGGGCTTCCTTTTCCACAGTTTCCTTCTCAATATTACGGTAAAGCAGTTCTGAGGCTGATCAGAAGAGATGTCCACCCACATTTTCATGATTTAGACTATTTGTATTTATTAGCACTCTCTAACACAAGTCTAGCCTATCAAACCTCGTAATTCAGGACTTGATGGGCTCGTCTAAGGCTACACTACAGTTCTAGAAACACTTCTTTTCTGAGTCTCATTTCCTTTTCTTTTCTTTTCTTTATATATAATTTTGGTTTTAAGCAAAGTCAGGGAATTCTGAGGCAACTGAAAAGCACTTGGAGCTTTATGATTTTGTCCAGCATTTTTCTTTAAATAAGGAAGTCCTGTGTCCAAGCAATGGATAGAAGTGTAGAGGCATAAAAATGAAAGCCTGATTACCTAGTATTTATAGTCTTTCACTCCTTTATATAATGGTGTGTTATATTGTGTGTATCTGTGCCCCTGACAGGCACTTGGGCAAAACTTCTATTTGTCCCAACTTCCCATTCTTCAGCTGCTACAAAGAGACCATCGTCCTTCACTCCATCACCTTGAGGATGACACCCATGTAAGAAAATGTAAAATAATTCACATCGGGAATAAAAGAATGCCTCTTACCCCATCTGGTCTGTCATGCTGGCTAAGTATTTTCCCAATAAATTTCCAGTCTAATTGTAAGCAGCAGGGACTTCAAATGTGGTTAAAATATGCCACTGATTTTGGAACAACTAGCCCCAAATATATGAAAATTATTCTGTTCCCAAATTTGATGGTGGCCAGCTTTAATATAAACAATCTCAACAGCAGCAGCACAAAAAAAAGCAAGTATCACTGTCTTGTCCAGAGACCTGAACCTGTAAAGGTAGTTCTCATCTATTTCTAAGACATATGAAAAGTGTTAATAATAACTAAGCAAGGCTTTTCTTCCATGAACTCCAAGCTAGCATCAGGGATCATGCTTCAGAATCACATTATTACAGCAGTAGATGATCTATTGCCAACTACCTAAGTACAAAGAAAACTTGCCACAGCTTGGAAGTGCCCACTAGAGACCAATGCTTCCCTGCAGCACTTCATCTTTTTAAACAAGGGATAAATGCATTTCTTTCAGTCCTTGCTCCTGGATTTTTCTTTTCAGATATCTCCCAGTGGGGGTGGCTCCAGCTAAAAAATTGTCTGGGGATTCAGGTCGCAGAACACTTGTATTCTCTGAGATGTGGTGAAGGTTGTAGACATCCCTGCAGGGGTTCTGGTGCCAAACTGTAGCTCATGCTCCTTGTGGTCCATTCACAGGCAGTTTCTTCCAGCAGCTGGCTCAAGGGGTAGCAGAACAAGGAGACACTACCTACTGCTAGTGTTGCTTTAGAGCCAGACATGCACAGGAGGCATGTCTGAAAGAGAATCTGTGAGGCTTTTCTGAGTCTTAATCAGGATGAACAGGTGAAAATTTGTGGGGAAGGGGGAACAACCTGAAAGAAAATTAAAAAATGGGTTGGATGATTTGGAAAATTCTGTTCCAGATATTTAGGCTGTGTAGTATAAATGAACTAATTCATAGAACAGTTCTTTTTAACAGCAAAAAGCAGTTATGTATCTTAATAACCTACACATATGAATAATTTCAAGTCATAGAGGACAATCTAGTACTCAGCAATACAAAGCTTGCCAGGAAAAAAAAAGAAAATCAGAGAACGATCCTCAATTATGAATACTCAGCAGTGCTGCACAAAGATTTCCAACCCCATCATTTCAAAACCACATCTGTTGGTGCAATGAAGAGAGCCCCTGGGAGATGAAGTTCTTCCCTCCCTTTCTCCCATCCCCTCTGGGATGCTCATGTCCTTCCCACTGGGGCTGTGTGGCGGAGATGAGGAGGAGGCTGCCCCAGAGCAGGGTTAAGGAGCACGTGTGGTGGCTGGACACAGGGTGCAGTTACTGGTGTGCTGATGAACTGTCCCGGAAGCTGCTGCCATGGGAGAGAGCTTATTTGTCCCCCCCTTTCCATCCCACTGTGCCCTTGGACCAGCGCAGAAGACTGATGATCTTGTGGCATTGCCAGTTCAGGGAGTTAATTTGGCAGCAGAGTAACTACTAAAATAACGGGGAATATTTTCCTGCTAGTTTAGGTCCATTTGCCCAGAGATGTGCCACCCAGAGAGGTGGGGTGGACTGTGTGCCTTGGATGGGGAGTGTCAGAACTGGCTGTGCAGCAGCCACTTGGGCTAGCTCTGCTGTATCCAGAATCACACTGTGAATTTAGTCTGTATCAGGGTGCAGAAGCTTTTTTTAAAGTCTTCAAGGCCTAAGGTCCAGCTGGAAATGTGTTTTTACTCACCTTTGCAGAACTGAGAAATCAGAATTGATGCTAAATATAGGCAAAATAAAGGACACAGTGGAGAATAACAGTACATTTTTACCTTCCTGAACCAAGATGTGTGAGAGCATATTGTACTGCATTTATGTAGTATTTGGGGGTTCCCTGCCTATTATAACATGAAGTAGCTCATGTTCAGCATGTCCTATGGCCCAAAAAATGCTTTTACTGTGAGTAGCAATAGTATAAATAGCACTGGAGTGATCCAGGATTTTTTCTCATTACTTTTCAAGTTTCATTTCAAAACACATGTTTGTTTGGTTTTCCCAGCTGTCAGGATCTTAGCTGAGATTCAAAAGATAACTGTACTTATTTGCGTATCATCACTGATCTTTTTCCTTCAAACATATGACAAACTAATTTTTACACCAGTGACATTTGTTCAACCTGATTCTCTTAGGTAAAGACAAAATGCAGGTATTACATCAATTTCTTTCCAAACACTTTGCAAATTAGGCTACAGAGGAAACTAAGGAATAAAGAGATGATAGATCTTGTTTCAAAGGAACACAGCACACAAGCGGAAGAGGTCCTAATTTATGTCCTAACTTGGTGCTGTTTGCACTAGACAATATTACCAAATGTTATTTTTTGGATTTTTTTTTTAATAGCAAATAGAATGCAGGTTTGTATATTTATCCTGCTTACAAGTTCACTAGAGAAGGAAAAAAAAACCAGTTTCACCAGAAGGAAAAAGCTGTTACTACAGAGTCAGCAGATTTACTAACACTTTCTGTACTCTAACACCTTTTCAAAATGGAGACCAATTTCATCGGAGCAAAAAGAACACAAAAAATTAAACACTAGAAGATGAATTTAGTAGTTCTTGCTCTCTTCGTGTTCTAGTTGGTATCTGTCTGCCCTGTTTCATCTAATTAAAAAAAAACCTAACAGTGTTCATATAAGTGTTTTCGACACTTTATATTGATTTTGAAACAGTTTTGTTTAAGTTATACAATCCTGAACTGCTGAACAACCTGAGAATAATTACTTTCATTGTTTCTTGAAGGGAAAGAAAGGACCCATCTTCTTTCATTTTTTTTGTCCTCTTTGTTCCCCTCCATTCGGTTGAATGTATAGCCCAAGTCTGTAAAAGACATCTTTGGCAAGAATTTTAAAAGTTCTTCCTAGCAGTTCTGGCATTAACTTATAATTCCAAAGGCTTCTCTGCATCCCAGTCAGTGACTGAGCAAGGAGTCAAAGCAGCTGCCACCCCTGGGCTGTGTCAGAGCAAACAGGTGCTGGCTTGTTCAGTCCAGACCGAAGCAGAGCTTCAGCTCCAGCCCAGGAGCTGTGAGTGCTGTGGTGTGGAGCACTCTGCTGGATGTTCCCAGCCCCCTGCAGTGCTTTGGAACCCCAGCCAGTGCTTCCTGTGTGTCCATGCTGCCTTGCAGCAGCACAGCTGTACAATTCAACTTACTAACACACTGAGGAAAAGGACATGCTGAGACTGGCTGCACCCATGCTGCTTTCCTAAAGGCCAGGGCCTTGCAGAGAGCTAAGGCCTGGTTTGGATTTTCTCCTCCTTTTTTATTCCTTGTCTCAATTTGCCACTTGGCATGTCTTGTTGGTCCTGTTCAAGCCAATGCAAAGATCCTGCATTTTCTCATGTGACACAGGATATCTTAAACAGGAAAATCTAAACTGGCCTTGGACCTCTGCTTTAAATACACTGCAGATGTAGCTACTGAGACAAAATAAAAGTCAGTCACTGTGACTTCTGAGTAGCTTCAGTCTGTCATATGCCATACAACCAAAACAACAACTGGATTCTCTGCAAGTATATTTCATTCATCCATCTAAATAAAGGCATATTGAGACATTGTCTCAGGTTTGTGATCAGCAGTTGATTTCTATTTGCACTCTCAATAAAACTACAATAGGAGGTTTATCCCAATGGAAAGGTAATTACTCAGACCTCCTGTGGACTGTAGGGAGCTACAGCAGCGCTCCCTCAAAGAATACTCTGCAAAAACAGAACCGTTTTGCTCTGCAAAAACAGAACAGAAAACTGAGCAGTAAAATGTCACTAAAATGATTTAAATTACTGAAATCAAGAACCTGAATGTTAGTTATCTTGTTTATATTTGATTTCTCTCCACTACAAAGTTGTCTTCAGTACAAGTAGGTGCTATCCATAAAATGTGGGCTATGTACTTAGATGTACTACAGTATTTATGGTGTCTCTCATCTTGCTTCAGACTTGGGGCAGGGGGTTATTAATAGACAGGAATTATAGTGTGATTTGAGGTTGTATGAGCTCAAGCCAATGTTATAGGTGAGGAATGGTATAGCAAGTTATTTATCTGAAATGGTCAAAGTCAAAGCTGGTACTGTGGCCCTTGGTCATTCTGGTTCAACATTATATTGATATAAATCACAAGAAACTTTGCTTTGATATAAATGACAAGAAATTTTGCTAGTGCCAAAATTTATTTATTTTATGTGCAGCATAAAGTGCACTGAGATCAGACCTGCACCTCGTGGGATGCGGGTAGTGGCAAGTGCTTTTGACAGATTATATAATATGTTGCCCAAATCATCTGAGATATACACTGACAATCGAACTAGCTGAGTCTGGATGTGGGAAGAAAACTTCACAGATTTCAGCTTTGTTTGCGTGGGTTGAAAGCAATTCTCCAGGGTGCATCCACTTCTTCTAACTGCTCAGCTGTAAGTCTGAATGAAGGCTGGAGAAACAAAAAGCTGCCTATGTAGACTAAATCACTTGGCTCCATGCCCTCCTCAGTGTTTACCCAGTCTGTTTTAGCAAAAGAAATCAAAGAATAAATATGCTCTAAGGTCTAAAGATTCTCTCAACTATGTAAAATCCAACACAGGGGCTGGGAAGGGCAGCTGCTCATTTGAATTCCTGGCATCCACTGCTAACGAGTGGAAGAAACTGTAAGAAATGTTGGTTTTGAGATTCATTAATGTTTAAAGGAAAACCACAGCTAACAGAATATTTTTTTTCTTCATTTTTGCACTTTCTGTGCTCTTTAGACACATATTTGAGATTCCCTCATGCCTAACATTCCTTATACACCATTTGTGTTTGTTTTTGTTGCAATGCCGATCTCTCCAGGCACTTTTTTCAAGGTTAAGCTCTGCAAGGCTTTAACTTCCTTTGGGTCTGGGTTTTCCTCTCTCAGACACACTTGTCTTGCCCTACTGACTTAGCTTGGGTGTTTCTCCCTCAGTTTATTTCCCAAGTTTATGATGACTATTCCTCTTCCTTTCTGCAAACTGGAAAAAAAAAGGGTAAATGACAAAGGTTTCCTTGCAGTACAATATATCTGTGGCACTTTATACCACAGAATTTTTCCTTTTTCAGATTTGCAGTGCTTCTGAACACATCTGGGCTGTAAACATCAGCACTTGGAGACCATTTATGTTGACTAGAGGAAGTCTGGTGAGGGGAATCAAGCATGGAACTGGAAGTATGAAAGTTGCTAAACTTTCCCCATCTCTATCTGTAATGTTTATAGGCATATTTTTCCTAACAGAACTTCCTAATGTTTATAGTATCTTGCTAATGATTATCATATCTTCCAGCATTCTGATGGGTAGAAGACAATGGTGCACAGCTCATTTTTTGGACTCGTCTCCAGTTAGATCAGCTGAAAGAAATGGAAAGATGAACAGCTTTCTGTCTCTGTTGGCCAAAGAGAGCCTGTGCCACGTTCACACCAGTGGTTTTTCTCCAACAGCTGGTCCACATCACAAAGCACAAATATCCTTGTATGCCTCAGTAGGCCAACAAGATGGAAATTTCCATTCTCTTCTACTTAGCAGAAGGTGAGAGCTTCTGGTCTCGTATTAAGAAAATATTAGCCTCATTTTCCATGCTGAGGTGCTGTTGAGATCTGATGAAAATTTCAGAGCAAAACTGAGCTTTTGTTTTCCCTGACATTTGTACACTTCTTGTCAGCACCCAAACCTATATAGACTGGTAGTTTGAGTTATCACCTGAGGCAGCTCTGCTTACATATTGCTTTCCTGTATTGTTTTTGTGGTGGCATTCCTTTGGCCCTAATTCCTCCAGCAAGCCTCTTTCTCCAATAGGAAGGCCAAGATGAAATCCCAGCTCACTTGAAGTTAATGACAAAACAATTATGGACTTTATCAGGGCTATAATTTCAGCACCTAACACCATAAAGCAGCCTTTGGTACAACTGATTTCCTGAATTGCATTTGCTGAATATATGGTTTATTCTAAGGTTTCTCAGTGGTTTTTGTTCAGAAAGTACCCATAGTGGCTTCTGGCTTCTTTTTTCTTTCCTCTGTAAAGATACATTTTATTGTGGCAATTAAAAAATTAATTTAAAGGTTTACCTTAATAAAGGATATTATATTAATTTTTCTAAACTCACAATGGCACAAAATCACCACTGTTAAGGTTCCATAGGATTCTTTGTGCATCGTCACAATCATAATCTCCTCATGCCCTAAAAGCAGGACACAGACCTGTCCTTTTCAGTAGAAATATGGCTTAGACTCAAGCAAAGACAAAGAGTCAAAACAAAGCTAAAAATCCTTACCTACTGCTCCATACATCAGGACCAATCCCGAAACTGAGCCTTTATTTTGAAGCTTCGTTGAGCTGGAATTGAATCAGGACAAGTTCAGCTGCTCCCTAATCAGAACTCAGAATATTTTGCTGGTCTGACTTATTCCATGAAAATGAGATAGATGTCTCATCTCAAGTTATTTTGTCAGCAGCACCTCAAAGCTGGAGATTGTGGGAGCTGTGATTAGTGGGAAGAGAGGAAGCTGATTAATGGTTAGAGGGAGGACAGAGAAAATTAAAACTTCTTCAGAATAAGAGTAGGTGGGGGCCATTTTTGCATGAACCAAGTGGGAAGGATGGAATAGGCTGACAAGCAACATGACGCAAAACTAGCTTGGCACTGGTGTGAGGTGCATATATGAGGTGACTGAGACTAAGCTGTGCCTAAATGAATTTCCAAGCTACAGCTGTGACCCTCCAGACTCTGCCCCTTAGCTGAGAACTTGTTATCCAATAACACTGCCTGTTTTAGCAGTCTCACAATGCAATATATTTAGCATTTTGTTGAATAATTACATATCACAACATGCAACATTACACGTTGCCGTGTGTGCTACTGCGTATTACATAGGATGCAGTTATCCTGTGTAGTGTATCATTCATCTAAGCATCAAGGATTTGTGATTAAGCACATATAGTTTCCATGTGAAATATACTCGTCTAATACAAATCCAGTAGTAAAATCAGCACAGCACATTCAGCAGAAAATAGGTTTGAAAAACAAGGTCAATAAAATTTTTACCTGTAAATCACCCAGAGTAAAACAAATAATGTTTTTTAACGCTGTACAGTCAAAGAAAGAATCAGAAAATGAAAGGAGTAACCTGAAAGTCAATTAGCATTTTGTCTGAAAGCACTAATAGTGTAAGCACACTTTTTCTTTCTGAATCATAAAAGCGCATGAAGGAGAAACATCTCACCGGATGTCCACAAAGCTGTCTAGACATGAAACACAACATTCATTGTTGCTAGTAAATATATATACCTATTAATAAAACCACTGCAGGTAGAAGCCCACAATTTTATAAGAAAACATCAAATAAAATTACAGTGCAGTTTATCAACAGACATTCTCTGTGTATGTCTGATTATATTTACTGTGGTTTTATCCTGCTGGGCTGAATCCTTCTAATAGTATTCAGGGAAATATCTATTTGCTTGATTTGTGAGAGGAGTTGTTTTTATTCACATTTCAGCTTCCCAATTACAGACGAAGCTTTATTCAATGAAACCTATTAAAAGCACAGAAAGAGATCTTTTCCCTGCCTGATGGCACATTCTGGCTCTGTCTCACCCACAGGGTGATGTACAACACAGGCACGTACACACAGGGTGGCGTGTGCCCATGGATTGGGTGGCTTATGTGTATTAGAGACAGGGTTTTATAAACTTGGGCTTTCAAGTGCAGACCAGCTTTCTAGAAAGGCTGGACACAAACTGTGCTCTAAGCCAAGCTGCACAAGGTTTCATGTGGAGAGGTTAGAAGGTTGTGCCAGATCTAAAGTTGCAGGTTGGTTTATCTACCTTGTGGGTAGGCTCTTAGGAGAGGACATAAGTTTATTAGACCCCTGGCTGAGCTACACACAGTAGTCTCTGGAAGATATGATGCCATTATTCTTAAAAGAACCAAATAATATGAAACTAACTGAACTGCAGTTTATTTGGTTTCTCCTGGTCTCTCTTCACAGTGTGCAAAACAAGATAAAAAAGGGAGGCTTTTGCAGAGAGCTCATGGCCCACCCTCAGCTCTGGCAACCACCCAAGCATGTTCACAGGACTAATGAGTAGAAATTGTATTTCCTGATTCCTTAATGAAGAACTCCTGTGGCTAAGGTGACACTTGCATGGAGGGTTGGTGTGGCCCTTAAAACCACTGCACTTATACTTCTTCAAGCCTAGCCTTTGCTGCAGCCCACCCTTGTCTTGAGGGCATGTGGCTGCCCTGAGCAGAGGTGGCACATCCAGCTCTTGAAACAGCCCTGGTTCAGGCTGCTGAAGTGCCAGATGTTTATAGTCTGGGGGAGATTTATGATGATGTGTTCATAATTTATGAGGTTTTTTTCCCTTCTTTTCCTCTCCCCCTCTCCCCCTCTCCCACCCTCCCACCTTCCGTCACTGGCTACATTTTAAATCATTGATGTGATTCTCTGTCATTCTAGTGCCAGGACATAAATCACTCACCTACCAACAGCTATTCATGTGTCTGCAGCAAAGTGCTTTCTGTGTGGTAATTTGAAAGGCAATGAGGGAAAACTGGTACAGATCAATAATGCAGAATTTTGGGGGTGTTTAGCACAGAAAATGGAATGAAGGATATTCTTTGAGGATAGAACATCTGCTACAGCCCATTACAAATAGAAGAACCAGGATTTAATAGTGAATCTGGCACATGGCACTGTTATTGTCCTAACTAAATAAGGAATATGTGTTTACAAGGAATACATTAATGCTTGATGAGGCATGGATGGTACCATAAAATATCAGTTGCTTTGTGTATTTATGAGGTGAACAGTGACTTTCTACATTTTGTAAGAAAGTTTGCCTTGAAAGTTTGTTTAAAAACCTCATGATGAGGAATTTTATAGCCACAAACATCAAGGACATTGAAGAAGACACAGACAGAGGCTGCAGAGCTTATATGGAAATACGTTGTCTGAAAAAATGTTCTTATTGCTGTGGACTTCTTTTCCCTCTGTGGGGTTGAGGTGGGCAGACATAAACTTGGCCTTCCCAGGAGGACCAAGCAGAGCAGCAGTGCTCTCCTCTATGCTGCAGGAGTGATCCTTTCTGTCTCTGAAGCCTGTGATTTGTCCCCTGGACACCCAGTGTGATGCCCCTACTGACACCACTGCTGCCCTGCTTAAGACCAATCAAATCTTCCTGGTCCCCTTCCACAGGAGGCGAGCCCTGAGATGCCTCCTTGGATCACTACAGGAAAAAGGTAGTGGGGTTTATTGGGATGCTTTGAGAAGAAATAATCTACATTCAGAACACCTATATTTAGTTCCTTCTGATTTTACAGTGTAGCGTTGTTTAGTATTTAAAAAGAGCTAAGGGGAAAGCTTCCTTACTTGAGACATTTCTTAAACAGCCTATAAGGGAACATCAGATTACATCTCTATCTGACCTGCAAAGAGAAGCCCTTTATGAAACTACTTTTATTTTTTCTGGGTTTTGCAGGTGCAGGACTGTGGCGGTAATAACAGTGGAACAGTAGAAGATAGATTTTGAAAATAATAATTTTAGCAGCTTTATGCTGCACAATCTCAAAGCTTTTTGCTTCCATAACATTCTTGCAGTGGAGTGCCATGCATTTGCTTTTTTTCGAGTGGAAGTAAAGTTTATTATTGTAACCCTTTTCTTACTCTAGGAAATAGGTCCCCTAAGCATGGCATGTAGTTTCTAAAATGCTGTTGAATAAGGGATACAAAATATTTCACTTGGCACTTCATATTGCCCCGATTGCCAGCTTGAAAATTGCAACAGCAGTGACAAAAGCTGAAAGACCTGTTCTGCTGGCCTGATTCATAGGAAAACAATATATTTTTGTTCAAGCTGTCACAGCAAAATCCCATTGAAATGTTACTCAACATGACTGGATTGCAGAGTCAGGTCCTCTTCAAATAAAAGTCTTTAACTTTCAGAAGAACTCAAGGAGTATGGTTTCATCATTTCAACAACAAAAAAAAAACAGTAGAGAAAAGATTAATTTTCCCATCTCTTGTTGAATCCTTGAAGACTTTTACATGATTCAGTATGTTTTATGAGCTGCATTTCCAAGGATGCCGGCAGAAAACGGGGTAATCCCTCTTTCACCATCATGTCGGCCTTATTTTAACTGGCCTCCACTGGCTTTTGGGAAAATGAGGAATAATTGGAGCCATCAACCAACTCAGTTTGTGTATACCTCTGTCTGGTACCTGACCTCACCAGTCCACTTGCTTTATTGACTTTACAGCACACATGGGCCCCATCAAATTGTTCTGGGAGGTAGGAGCAGGGAAAAACATGGAATAACTTTGTCCTTTGAATGGAGGAGGCAGGAGTCCTCCTGGCAGCTCAGCCAGCAAAACCAGCTATTTTCAAATCTGCAACTTGCTGTGTTTTCTGCTGGTGTCTGTCTGGATTTTAAGCTGGCAGTAAAACCCTGCCCTTCCCCTCCACCCTTCCTGTACCTGCTTAATTTTATATGTTTTTATGAGATGGTAAGATAAAATATATGACAATTTTTTAGGTTGTCCAAGCCAGTATCTGCTGTTCAGCTCATCCCTAAAGAATGCTTCGTACATATACTCTGCATATATGTATCCTATGTTCTTTGAAAGGGATGCAGGTGCACAAATAAAAATCTCCATTACCCTTCTAAATGTCTTATGCAGTCAAGCTGTCCTCGTGTGAACTGACAGAAAGGAGCTTAAAAGATCACTTTCCCTTTCCCATTCCCTTCCAGAGTAGTTTCTCGGTTATCCTTCCCTCTGTGTTCAGACACTTGACATCAAAATAATTTTATCATCGATCAACCAAATATACGTTCTGAGTCTTAAACGCTGCTGTTTGGGTCAGCCTAGAAATCTCTCCTCCTGCCTCTAATCACAACCTGTGACAGATGCTGGGGGAAAGGGTGACAGGATAAGCATGTGAACAGAGTGACCTTGAATTTGCTATACTCTTCAGCTCACAGAAATCAGCTGCTTTGGGGCTGAGTTGCATGCAGATGATTATACAAAGGTGCCACCTATCTGATGTACACTCAGTCAATCACTTTCTAAACCCTTTTTCCTGTGGTGTCTCTTTCCATAGGCTGTCAGTGAATGCCAGGATGCTACTCTATGCTTATATGAAAGCATTTCCTTCTGCTTGCTTTTGAAATTGCTCTGGATAAATTCACCGGGAACTCTTTAGTTCCTATTATATGAGAAATAATAAGTGTCATGGCCTATTTAATCTGTTCCACAGTACTTAGGATTTTGCAAACCTTTGTCATATGCTTCACATAGTCTACTGGGATGAGCCTTTATATGGGAGCTGTTTCATTCTCTGATGATCCATATTGCCCCTCTCCCCACCTTTCATAGCTCTGTTAGGCTGCTTTGGGAATGGGATGACAAGAGTGATTGCACTATAAAACTACACAGTGACATAACGATGCATTTTTTTTGTTCTCTTTCTGGCTACTGTGGAATGTTGCAATGCAAACTATGAATCTGAGCAGACTTGCCTAGTAACATATATCCAGCCAAACAGGCTTCATTTCTACCAGTAACCATTTAAATGATGCTGGCTTTTCCATACAGGATAGAAACTGATTTTTTTTTTTCTTTAGCTTATACCTAAAATACAGCACTGAGAAAAGAAAGAAATAAAACCACTTAGGTATGTTCTAATTGTGATTCTTAGTTTTCTGATGTGATGGAGCTCGAATTTGCAGCCTGAATGAGTTGTATTGTGCTGAATTTAATATCTTCAACTGTTCCAGAACTAAATATGACTCATTCCAGACCCCAGGAAAGTGTAATTATATGGAATAAAGCCTGCATTTGAAGGAGGAGATGGAAAACTTGTTCTTAAACCATTTGTTGAAAGCTGAGTAGAGTTTGAAACATTAAGAGGTGCTTCCAAAGAAGATGGATTAGTGACCAGAATTCAAGAAAAGCAGTCAGATGTGAATAACAAATTGCATTTGTTCAAGGTTCTGTGGTTTTTCACATGGGCACTTACACGGTACAATATAAAACTGTATATATGAGGTATAGTTTCCAGACATTTTTTCCTTTACTTTTTGTATCTGTCTTATAGGCAGAATGAATGTGATGTGTTTTGTCCAGCTGAGCACATCTACACAGAGCAGCACAGCTCCAGGTGTCATGGACAATTTGCAGTACAGTATTTATAGCCAAGATGTAAAATATTAACGCAAAGCCATCGACCCTGACCGGGCCCATGAGCACGAGAGCTGAGCCAGCAACCACTGCCAGTGACATCATACTCTGCTCTGCCTGTCAGTCTGGCAGAACAAGGTTTTATTTTTCCATTGTTCACTGTCAGGACCAAAGTCACATGACACTGCTGCCTGCAGGCTGGCATAGGGACCAGCAGCCAGGGACCATAATCTTTGTGCCTGTGAATAATGAGGTGTGTGCCTGTGCACTGGCAAAGACCACATTCACAAAATATGTATTTACTTCCTTTTCTATGCCATCAAGGATTAAGGGGAAGTCTTGCTGACTGTATATGATCCAGCTGTTTCAGATATCTGAATTTTGGGCTCTTGCTACTTAGAAAGAGTGTTAGGCAGCAGCTCTTCACCTGGGATATCTGCTTTTGAGATCCAGAGATAAGACACCAGTCCCAAAATTGCATCAAATTTTCAGGATTTGAAAATTGGATGCAATGTAACAGCAATTCAGACAAATTAAAAAAAAAAACTTGCCTTTTTTTTCCCCCATGGAAATTACAATAAACAATTGTGATTGTTTATTTTAATAATTTTGAATTATTTTAATGGAAAAGTATGCTTCCCCATGGAAAACAAGGTAATTTCTTTTAAAGAATTCCTGGGCTTGAAATTCCTGAAGGTTTTGGTTAAGAGAAAGGTATTTGAAAAAGGGTCTTTCAAAGAAAGTTGAAAACAATCCAACAACCAGTACAATTTTCTGACAAGTTCTACTCCATGAATTTGGAGGGCACTGAAGGGCCCTTTAAGAACACCCCACATATTTCTCCTGTTTGCTTCTATGTAGGATTAGGACTATTTTTTTGACATTATGTGAACTCTTTCCTTGTACTAGCTGCTGTTTCTTTCTGTATCCTTGAAGCTAATTAAGGAAACAGAGACCGTTTATAATGAAAATGTCCTTGCAAATATAGAGTGGCTAGAAAAAGTAACAATTTAATAGATTTTGTGCACATTGGATCAGCATACTAAAAATACACCATCGCTCTCTATAAGACTTTGATATTTCACATAAAGTATCCTAATATTTTGGCTGTTATGTTTCTTTCTGTTTCCCTTACCTCTAGACAGGACTTAAAGTATGTCAGATAAAAAGTTGTAAAGATGACAATAATGGACGAAGTATTGATAAAGAAAGAAAATTTGTTTCATTTTTCCAATTTCTTTAATGAATGTTTATGTCTCCCTTCCTGAGTACCATGAAGTGTTTATACTGCCGAAAGTCTTGCCCTGATAACTTGATCTGACATCTCTCTATATTTTGGCTCTGGCTGTGATCTGAAGCTCTGAACTCATAGATTAGTAAAATCCAGAGGTGGAGTGCGTGTGGAGGTAACTTCTGTTTGCCACCAATGTGTCTTTTAAAGGGTAATCCCTTATGCAAGGTGCAGAGTGGGGCTGTATTTCACGACACCTCTTGCTATGATTGCTGATCGTGTAGACATAGCTCAAGCTAACTTTAAATGTCTCATCTGGGTAGGGCTACTAGCAAAGCACAAGAAATTTGGTTTTCAGCATAAGCTGAAACACCAGAATGTTTTTCTCATTGGCTGGGAACATTTTGCTACCAGACAGAGCCAATTTAAAATGAGGTTGCATGGTTAAATTAATGTCTGCATGTATAAACTAAAAAACTCTGTAAACAGAAAAATTGTCTTTATATATGCTCTTATAGAGATTCTATGTACCTATATTGACGTCCAAAATGTCACTTTTACTGCCAGCCTCCCATCATTATGTTAAAGACCTGATTCTTCACTCCTTTATACCACTTAGGGGAGTTGCTCATTATATTTTTTTGTCTACAGCACATAAAAAGAAGGCATCAGCACTTTTGACATGTGGCTGCATAGGGTGTCCCAGGATGTCACCCTTTTTTAAATGGTCTTTTCCAGCTGATATCACAAGAAAGCAAAATACCTATGAAGGAACTGAGCAACTTTTGTTGATAAATTTGTCCCATGTAGTTTCACCAGTTGGAAAATAGCATTTTGTTTCTCTTCTTCCTCACCCTCCCTCCCTGCCTGTTTTTTTTTAATTTTTTTTTTGTGTGTTGTTGTTGTTGTTGTTTTTTGGGGTTTTTTGGGGGTTTTTTGGGAGGTTTTTTTGGTTTTTTTTGTTTCTTTTTTTAATCTCTAGAATGATCTTTGATGAAAAATTCTTGCTGAGAAGTCAGGGAAACTTCATGCCTTTCTACAGGCCTTGAAACCATGTTTCTTTAGCTGCTTACAGTGCTTCCTCTGGACCTGGTTGTTTCAGAATGGCATCCTAACTTTTCTGCATTAATTTTGAGGGAAAGCCAAAGGGCAACTTTCATCTCTCTGCCCTCTCAATGCTCTTCACAGAAATGAGTTTATGAACCTGTTCATCAACTCATGTTTATCAACTCATCTTCCTGCCCACAGGTCTGGCATTGTAGAGGAGAGGAAATAAGCTGAGGGGAAGATTACTTCTCCTTCCACCATGTGGATAGGGGTGTCTCTGCACACACAGGTTTTCTCTTTGCCTTCATACAGCAGGGTTACATGAAAAAAGGAATAACTCAGAAGAGACATCTGCCTCTAGTTCAACCTCCTGCTCAAAGCAGGACCAGTTCCAAAGGCCAGTTTCAAAGATTTCTGTGCTCTCCCATTGGGTAGCTGTAGACAGGAATAACCCCTTTGTCCTGAAGGCAAACAGTGCCAAATCTCAGTTTCTTCTTCTATGCCATGTGCTCCAGCCCCCAGCCAGGCTGGTCACCTCTGCTGTGCTCACTTCAGTGTGCCCATGTCTCCCTTGCTCTGAGGAGCCCAGAAGTGGACCCAACACTCCAGATGTTTCTTGGGCTGAACAGAGGAAAAAGACCACCTCCTGAGATGTACTGGCCAGCCTCCCAGCAACGCAGCCCAAAATGTTGTCTTTCCATTACACAAGGAAACATTAGTGGTCAAAATGGTTTCCAAAAAATCTCCTTGTCCTTTGCAAACTGTATCCCAGCTGGGGGATCCCCAGTGTGTTTTGTAGCATGGGCTTATTCCTCCCCAATACAGCTTTGCATTTGACTTTCATAAGGTTCCTGCCCTACTGGCTAAGATTCCTGCCCAGCTGGCTAAGATTCCTGAGAGGAAGTCCTCTCTCCCAGTATACTGAACACTTCCCCAAGTACCCAACTGATATATCTATGAGTTTCTAATTTCTCCTATGGATTAATTTAATTTTTTAATATTTTTAAAACTATTTTTGAGGTAGTGGAGGGTTCAAGGTCACATTTGCACAATTAAATTACGTATGGCCTTTGCTGTTCTAAGATGGGGTGGCCATCTGAAGTAGAAAAGGGCCCTAAAAAGGGTAGTAAGGAAATAAATTCTCTCCCACTGCAGGTGAGATAGGACATCCTCACTTTTGCCAAGATGGTGCTTGGCTTTATAGCCTTATTCTCTTCTTTTGCTGCTTTTGCTTTAGTTTATGATCTGTCTCATATTTTCCACTACAGATGAATGTTACATCTTTGTAGTGACAGCCAAAGCAAGCCATTTTCTTTCCAGAAGAACTGGCACAGTATTTTTCTTGGAACCTGGAGTGAATTTGATGGAAACACTTAAGGAAATAATAATTAAAGTAGATCTGCAGTCAGATAGGAGAAAAGAGTAACCCTTGATTGGTGGAGACAGGAATAGGAAATAGCCTGGTTGTGAAGCTGGGACTAGTATTTCTTGCACAGGGAAAACTGTAGTTGTCCTTGTCCACAGCCTCATTAGTCCTGTATTTGCTTCACAGATCAGAGTCAAAGAAGAAGCATCCCTCTGGCTCCTTCACTCCCCCAGTGCCTACTGTCCTGCTTCCATTTAGTGAAAGTGACCTTCTCTGTCCTCATATGTTGCACTTCCAACACTTTTGGCTCTTTGTACACAGTAAGTGCTAAATGAAATTAGAAGTAAAACAGAAGCATAAGCTAAACTACACCCTGTAGTATTACAACCATGTGTCCTATAACCACAATAAAATACTACTGTGATAAATC
Source organism: Bombycilla garrulus (assembly GCA_013400315.1). Taxonomy (NCBI): domain Eukaryota; kingdom Metazoa; phylum Chordata; class Aves; order Passeriformes; family Bombycillidae; genus Bombycilla; species Bombycilla garrulus. Next base: position 177,034 of record VXBU01012223.1, read on the forward strand.
TTTAAGTAGGGGTCAATAAAGCAATAATACTGTACAGTGGAAACTTATCATTTAGTGTAAGGACTGATTTATTTCACCATTAACTTGTCCTTAGCTTTGTCTTAGGACAGTTTGCTAAATGCTTGTTAACTACTGAAATAAACTGTTTCTTGGTGGAAATACTTATTGACCAATGTAAGACTGTTCCTTCAGTCTACCAGAAAATTAGAGTCCATAGTACAAAACAGATCACATATAATTTGGCTATTTTCACTCATTATGGTATCAAAGACAACATGCAAATATGTGAAAATAAATACAATGAGTAAATAATAGCCTATAGCAACTGATTTATAAAAATTTCACCTTTGGGAGATAATTTTTGTTTACCTGCAGTAATTAGGAAATCAGTATGACTGGAAAAAACCTGGCAGACGATGCCTTTGGCCAGTAGAAACCTGTCATGGGACTCCTGCTTCTGATTGTATGCCTAGAGGAATGTTGCAGGAAGATAGAAGATAGCTACGTCAAAAGTGAGAGGAACTTGAAATCTCTGGGAAAGGAGGTAATGACTGTGGTAGCAGGGGGCAGAGACCTCATAGCTGCCATCCAAGAGTCCTGTACTTTCCTCTGCATGGTCAGGAGGAGCCAGTCCCTGACTTACGGCTTTTCCAGCTGGAGAGCATCCCTTCACTCATATCTAGCCTGTCTTTGCCACTGCCAATGGAATGCTTCAAAATGCTCTTTGGCTGAGGAGGTGTGGGCTAGCCATAGTCTGGGCTGGATCTACACCTCAGGGTAGATTATTCTGCATTGAGATGTGCTTACCAAGTGAGCTGGTTTGAGATTGATTGATATTTTGGTGGGCAGGAAAAGAGCCACCCCTGGAAGTGAGGTGTGCCTGTGGATTTCCCATGAGCCCAGTGCAACACCAATTGTGTGCCAAATTTAAAGACAGACAGGGAAATGAGCCAATCAAAAGCAAAATTTGTCTCAGTAGGATATACATTTGCACAGGACTGCCCGGGAATCGCTCTCTTTTGTTTCCGGCCTTGAACAGGTACAGACGCGGGCTGTGCCCTCGGCCTGGCTTTCCCCCCCAAGGCCACGGAGGCCTGCGGGAGGGGAAAGGCTGGGCTGGGCTGTGCTGGGAGCCCCTCCTGAGGGAGCTGTCCCGGCAGGGAGTGGGGAGGATGGAAAGGAAGAGCGATGCCCCATGCCCTGGCCCAGTTTACCCCCAGTGTCCTGTGGGGGGAGATTGGGTCGTGCCGGGCCAGGTCGGGAGAGAGCCCCCACCACCCCCCGGAGGGAACCATCCCGGCAGGGAGTGCGGGGACGGAGGGACAGACTGGCCCCAGGCTGGCAGAGAAGAATT
>VXBU01012223.1:186413-244105 GCA_013400315.1 Bombycilla garrulus
AAAAAAAAAAAAAAAAGCCTCCATGATCTCTCCAGTAATGTTTAAGGGTATCTCTTGAGGTTCCTCTGCACTGTACACAGGGCTCTTATGAATGAGTTCAGAAAATGTTCGCTTGCAACTAATCACATAATATTTCATATAATACTGTACTTTCCTCCAGACTACAGTTCTTCACCAGTTAAAACTTTCCCTGGGAGTCACATAAGCAGATACTACAGCAGTAAGGTTGCAGAGAATACTGTGGTCTCATCAGTGGCTCCACTATACAAAAAAGAATGGTACTCTTTTTATCAAAGAGAGGGTGAATATGAAGTATAGAACCTTGTTGTCCTCCTGGAAGTCAGAGAAATTCTCTGTGTGGTGTTAATCCTGAATAATCCATTTATTTTTGAATCAAGGGGTGCCACTAATTTCCTATTTCTGGGAAGTTGCTTCTTTTCCACAAAATACTTCCTTTAGATTTCTTTCCTTTTGAAGCCATGGCAACTGTAGCCATGGCTTTTACCACCTATAAGAATTATTACTACTCCACAGTTGAGCTGTCTTTAGTAATTAACAGATGAAAGGCAATGGCTCAATAACAATGAGATCTCTAATCAGCAGGGTATATCTTATACGCACACTGGAGTTGTGTATACAAGAAGGATTTGATGATGTCAGCTACAGATTGGTTCCTACAATCACAGAAAATACCTCCGAGGAACTCTGTAAAATCCCTGTTCATCCTCCTGCCCTACAGCTGGAAAAGTTATGGGATTAGTTATCACTTTGCTGACATCTTGATTGAATTTTGCACAACTTATTATCACAGCATTCCTGTGATGGAGATTCCCTCACCTACCTCTGTTGGCTTGACAGTCTCATTCCAGTGCTCTGTTATTCTCTGTGTAAACTCTCCCTGGCATGCCCACAGAAACATAGAATATCCTGAGTTGGAAGGGACCCACAAAGAACATCAAAGTCCAACTCCTGGCCCTACAGAATGCCTGCCCCTCCATTTCCCCTCACAAGGAAGTTGAAGACCACAATGAGGTCCCCCCTCAGTCTCCTCCAGGCTGAACAAGCCAAGCAACCTCATCCACTCCTCATAGAGCTTCCCCTCAAGGCCCTTCACCATCTTCATAGCTCTCTCTTGGACACTGTCTAATAGCTTTATATTTTTCTTATACTGTGGGGCCCAAAACTGCACACAGTGTTTGAGGCGAGGCCATGGCAGCACAGAGCAGAGCAGGACAACAATTTCCCCTCCTCAGCTGGCCAGAGATGCTTTGCCTGATGTGCTCAGAACACAGCTGTTCCACCTGTCTGATCTCCTCACATCTGGAGCTGAAGTTTTGCTGGCACCTTTCCTTCTGCCACCAGAGATTTTAAACTCAGCTGCTTCAACATAGTGAAGTGTACATGGGAATGCATCAAGGTCCTTTCAAAACTAGTGTTCCACACACCAGTCCTGTGTGTTCAACACACGGCAAATAAATAATTGTCTCAGGTATGGTTTTTTACATCTGAGCCCATAACCTAAACCCTAGTTCTATATTTATACACTAGATAGTAGGGCCTAAATTCTGCTCGTCTTTTAACAAAATTCAGGACTTGACACTTTCCAAGATAGCAGTGGCTGGAGACATCTGCCATCCCTGTTTCTGCTTAGATCTTTGCTATGAAAAACATAATGACAGATTGGAAAACAGAGGCTGTATCACTGGGCATTACCTAGACAATGTGCCAGATGTGCAATTAAGTTCAATGCAATATTAAACTCCCTATTCATTAATTAAGAAATTTGGATATATATCTCGGCTATCTCCTGATGAAGAATTAGTCAATCAATGCCGTGAAGTGCAGTGCATGTTTTGAAGCTGTCTGTTGGCAAAAGCCATTATCAGATAGGCATATATTAAGAGATCTGTCATGGGACTGAGCATCCAAATACCTCTCATAGCCCTACCATGGTTTGTATAAGGCTGCACATACACAGCAGAATTAAGACAGGATTGTGGCTTTAGCTGGAGCACTGTGCTAATATAATTCCATCAGTTTCAGTCACAACCAATACAAATGGCAATGTTGTCAAGTTTGTACTGTGGTGTGTCCATAAAAGTACATAATTCTGCATTCTCGCTACTGATTTTTATCTGTGCTAGCAAAATCGAGGTAGGACAGATGTGCCAGGTTCTGCTATGAGGCATGCACAGAAACATTGATTTCAATGCTGAAAAAAACCTGTGGGCTGGATTGAGCTGTGTGATCCAGGAAGAGGAAAGAGGCCAGTTGGCAATTAATTTCTTGCTGCTTTTATTTCTCCAAGAACTAAATCAATTTTCCTTTTTGAATGAGGTTACTGAAAAGCACAGCCTTGTTAAAAGCTGCTTTTCTCCCCCCTTCAAATTCCCCAATCTAAACAACTTCCCCACACTTCCCACTGGAAGAACAGTTTTGGAAAAATCAATGGATTGAAGTAGTCCAAGCCAGAAAAAGACTAAGAATTTCCATTTGATGAATATTACTCACATAAAAATAAGTTTTTTAATGGAGAAAAAAGGTGGGAGGAAAATGATTCCTTACCATAAAATAAGCCATGTATTTTATTTCTCATTAAGGGTGGAGCTTTGTAAGCAAAGCAGTATATCTTTTTATTCTCTCTCTTCTGTAAATCATGACCCATGAAATAAATTATGTGCATTTGCCTCCTTGAACATACTCCTTAGTTGCACTTTACCTACTAACATCTACTGGAATTTCTTCTAATATTCCAAACCTCTGTCAAAATGTCAAACAGCGTCTTCTTCTCCTGGTATAACAGAAGGATCTAGCACAAAATACTTCCTTCTTTTCCTCCAAAACCATATTTTTTGCATATGAGGTTTAGAAATGACAGTTCACTCTGGGATTTAACTTTGGCATGAATGGGCTTTAGATTTACAGTATTTTTAAGTCCCAGTAATAAGGGAAACAAAAGAACTCATTGAAATTTGTGCCTAGTTAAGATACAGATCTCACAGTGTCTTAAGCCAGGGATGTGGAATTGATTTTGTAGAAAAACCAACTAGAGAAAAGAATGCTGTGCCTCTATAATTTTTACAGCTTATTTTTTTGCCTTTTTTCTGTGTTTTTGTCCAACGTGGCTGACGGCATGGAATGAACTCTGTGTTTGTCTGTTGAGGAAAAGTAGACTGGGCCTGTCATATCCATCAATATTCCTGCAAGAGATTCCTTCAGCAGATTCCTGTAGAATGGTGACAGGTCACTCCATGAGAAACCCTAACACGCTCTTTTAAAGGACATGTGAGACTGCTAAGGAGAATCCCCTCGGCCATATGTAAGTGTGACATGACACAAATTATTTCTCATGTCTAGTCACTGCAATAGGCATTTGACTGAGGCATGGTGTCAAAGGAAAACCACATGCACAAATTCCTTCCACAGCATGGTGCTTCTGTTGCAGGAGCCTTGCCTTCCATCTCATGTTTCTTTCAACAGCATCAGACCTTCTCAAAAGAGCCCAAGGGAGGCTGCTGGTGGGATGGATGAAGGTGCCTGGCCCCAGTGCAAGGGGTGCTATAATGGGTTAAACAAACAATTCTACTCTCTGAAAGCCAAGCAACCTGGGCTGTCTCAGAGATACCTGAAGCCTCATGTACAGGCAGAGTGGTGTGTCAAAGTCATACATTGGTTTCTCTCTAATAACAGGGCAGATGCATATCAGAGGTCTAACTTTTCAGAAACATTAATGACCTCCAAAAAGCATCCCAAAACAAACACACAAACCCCAGAAACAAGTAGTGAGAAACAAGAAAGCTCAAAGATAGAAGGAATAATTCTATAGAGGTAAGTAAGCTGAAGATCAGTTAAGACATGCAAGGTGTGACAGCTTTTGAGAAATAAAAAGAAAGGAAACCCCAAATGGAGTACCATTTCCTGTTGAAGATACTAGAGAGGCCTGAGGAATAAGATAAGGCATAATTCAATGTCTCTAAGTCTTTCAAAATAACACAAAGGTAACACTGAAACATCTCTGGTGGTGCAAATGAAAGCCTTTTATTGTACCTCTAACAGGATGTTCTAGACAAGATAACCATGAAAGTAGCCTGGTTTGTGGTTTCAATTTTGCCTCTTTCACCTCTTACGTCTCAGTGCTTTCTCATGCATACGATGTAAACCACACCTGGGACTTGAAATACTATTGGCCTGTATTTTCTCTGGTTGCAAATTCTCAAAATGAAGAAATGAAGACACTTTAAACTCCTTGGATTCACCTGGTAAAACAAAAGAGGAATACTCTGCATGGAGCAACCAGATCCCAGCCTCAGAGTACTGTGAAGACTTTGTGAAGGCTGTCACAAAGTAAACAGTGGAAAAAGGAAATATTTCAGCTCTTTAAATGTGGCACAAACATGCCACCATATAGAAATAGCTAAAATACCTCCACTATTTTCAAGTATCATAGATTAAAATCCTTTTTTAACTTCTTCAGGCTTAAAAATATTTACTGAAAACTAAATCAGCCTTGCAAAATCCTTATGGATGATGGTGATGAGCTTTTCTTGATGAGTACCATATTGGGATGAGCATGTGAATTATCAGGTTTATTTCAGTTTTTTTTAATTGTCCCCAGGCCTCAGAGAAAGAGCTGACTCAGAGAAATTTACATAAGAATTTTGATATGTTGCCCTATTATTTTCTTAGAGGCTCAGTTTAATGTAGAAAACATCTGCCTGCCTTTGAGAGCTCTATGGATCATTTGGTTGTTTGAGAAATCCCATTTCACCCCTTTTCCTCCATTGCTTGGCTGAGAAGTGTTTGGTCTTGGTAGTTGTTAGCCAAGAGAAAAAACAACAGAGAAGAAAGAAAGGAAGAAAGGGAGAAAGGGAGAAAGGGAGAAAGGAAGAAAGGAAGGAAGAAAGGGAGAAAGGGAGAAAGGGAGAAAGGAAGAAAGGGAGAAAGGAAGAAAGAAAGGAAAGAAAGGAAGAAAGGAAGAAAGAAAGAAAGAAAGAAAGAAAGAAAGGGAAAGGGAAAGGGAAAGGAAAGGAAAGGAAAGGAAAGGAAAGGAAAGGAAAGGAAAGGAAAGGAAAGGAAAGGAAAGGAAAGGAAAGGTCTATTTAATGCACTTATCAACATATTTTCCCACACTTAGTACATTCTATGTCAGAGAAGCCCTAAGCCGTCATGACTATTCAAGGCTAAATGTAACAGAGATAATAATAGATACTAATTAGAATCTTCAGAAAAAAACTATTTTGATTTAAATGGTGTTATTAATAGCATAAATATACATTCCTCAGCTGGCTAGGTAGGCTTCATATTAAAGATGACATCCCTAGTTTTTACACTGTGCTCTGGAGCAAAGTTCTATCTCCCCAGAATTTCCTTCCCTTCTGAAGAGTTAATTCCTCTTTCTGTCTTCCAGTACTTAAATCTAACAGCCCCTTAGTGCTTACAGAATATGCACTAGTTGTGTTTAACATTTGCTTAGCAACTTTTGCATCATTGCTTTTCTGTAATTAGAACACCTAGTGGCAGTGGTGATAGACACTGTAAAAATTAGTGATATAAACAAGTAATTTCCCTTTCAGACTCCAAGAGGGACTTTGTCTTTGTTTTCCTGTTTGATTTTGGCTGTCTCACGGTGAATCATGAGCATACTTCTTTCCATACCTTGTAGGTTATTTTACAAAAAAGGGAATAATTTTTCCATATCCCATTACTTGGCTTTTTGTTATTTCCCAGATGTTATATGTGAGAACAAGATTTCTGCCTTCTATGGTGATGTTTTCTCTTTTCTGTATCTTCCACAAAGTTGTACCAAAAACAATGCTACTACACTTTTCTAATTTCATCTGACATTTATAGCTTAGATAAAATTTATAAAATAAAAAATAATCCAAAATCGAGAAAAAAAATTCATAGGCAGCAGAAGAATACTAGCTTTTACTTGACTGTGTAGCAGAAGCTAGACTCTACTCACAGAATTTTGCACAGAAAAAGGATTCATTAACAACTTTCCTCCAGGTTCGAAGGATTCAGTTTACTTTGGTGTCTTATGCTTCAAGATGTTCAAGAGACTCCTGCTACCCAGACAGCTGCAGATCTGGAGGGGCTTTATAATATTTCTCCTATCTGATCTATAAATTTTAGTTAGTTGTATTTGTTGTATTTTTTGCAATGCATCTTTTCTCTATTTATTTTGGGGTGGGTGGTTCTTGGGGTTTTTTTTGGTTTTTTTTGGTTTTTTGGGTTTTTTTTTTTCTTTCCTTTTTTTTTTTTTTTTTTTTTTTTTTTTTTCTTTTTTTTTTTTTTTTTTTTTTTCTTTTCCTTCTCAGTAAGTTCAAAGAATCATGAAGTATTTCCCAAAGGACAAAGGTGTTGAATTTTTGACATAGATTTTTTTTTTTGGATCTGTTTTAGTAGGCATTGAAATTAAATATGCGTTAATAAAGAATAAGCTTTTGTTTAGAGTTTTATGACTTTAAACTATTTTTCTTTCTCCATAAGCACTTTCTTTGTTCATTTCATGCCATAATTCCAAGGTTTTTTACAATCACAAGTGCACTTTTATGATAGGTATGGTCTTTCCTTTAATCTACCACATGTACTATCCTTTATAGAACACAAAGAACAGGAGTGAAATAGCCCAACTGACCTACTTGATATCTCCCACCAGGTCCATGTGAGATTCCTTGGACTTTCCACTCTCTTTTGCTTTCTAGCTAATAAGCAAACACAGCGCTGAGGCTGGAGTCCAGGACTGTCTCAAAACATCTGAGTGCTCAGACATCTGATGTTATGCGTGTAAAGAGCGTAGCTTTATTCTCTGCCATGCACTTCCCATGTGACCTTGGCAAAGTCACTCACTTTGAATTTCAGAAAAGGCTGGAGGAACTCAAGGTTCAGCCAGAAGCGGAAGGCGGTGAAGCTGAACTGCAGCAGCAAATGAGTCCCTGAGATCCCAGATGCAAAAGGGGTCACTGACACTGCCAGATCTCCTTGTGTACCCAGAGTAGGATTAGCCAAGGTGAAGGAAATAACACATTCTAACAGTATCCTGTGTCCTCATGGTTGCCTGGGGCACTAGAGCCATTGGGATGGTCTCTGTGGAAAAGTCGCATAAAAAATTTTGTTCTGGCTTCCCAGGCTTGAATCAGTCTTCACTGTGTGGTCTGGTATCTAGTGCTGTGGCAAAATGTCTTTAAATTAGGAATATTGTCCATTTTAGACCACTCAAATGTCCAGTGATAAGAAGTCACTCAAGCATAGTAAAGTGTTATGTAAATATGTCAGGATTATACAGCATGATGTAGATGGAAGTGTTACACTTGTAAAGGACTGCATGTATACATGTCCCATTTGTTACATTATCCTATTGTTATATTATCCTAAACATGTACTTTTCATTGTTGTTTTCTAAAAGCTTGGCAAACCCCAGACAGTAAAATACAGAAGGGCTGCAGTGCACAATGCAGGATGTGAGAGAGGCACTGCTCTATATCACAACTCATTGTAGTCTGTTCTTAAGCAGTATCAACGAAATCCTATCCAGTTTACATCAAGTAAGGAAAACAGTGTTGTAAGGAGTTTGGCGGATAAAGAATAAAGGAGAGATGAAAGCATTAGGTGTGAGGGCAGAAAGCCCCAGATAAACATGGCTCTGATTCTCTATATCTTGGTAGTTCCTCCTGGGAAGAGCTGAACATCTTTTTAGTAAAGCTTTCTTTTACACTAGTCACTCCTAGGTGTTTTGGGCTGCTGGTGTCGTAAAAAAAACCTGCTTTACTTGCTTCTTAATATCCCTTAATATTTTGTATCATCCCTTCAGTGCTTTAAAACAAAACAGTAAGGCAGCATTTAATTCCAGCAGGCTTTCGGGGTTGCGACCTTTGTGCACTGCTGGAGCTGTACAGTAAGGAAAACCTGTCCCAGTCTTGCATTACAGATTCATGAATTTCTAAACTCACAGTATGGCACAGCTGATGTCTAGTAACAATGGGAAGCTGGCATTCTGTCCAGCGGAGCGTGAAGTCCCAGGAGAGCAGACAGATAGCAGTAGGACCTGGAATAAGTAGGTTTAGAGTGTGCTACAATAAAAAGCACACTTTCCCTTCCCTGTTTCTTTTCTCACCACTTTTACCTCATTTTCTTTGTGTATACCTAAATACTGCTTGCATCCAATGGAAGAGACAAGAAACACTTTTGTAAATTGGCAAAGAAAAAATTAGCATCAAAGTGAATTTGTTGACTGATATGGCTTCAGCAGGGGAACAAGAAAGTGTTGAAATGTAGAACCTTAAAACTGTGAGTTTTGTTGCATCTAAAGCATTTTAAAAATACCTGCTGGAGTTAATTTATTATGCTATTTTTAATGCTAGTTATAAGCAAGTACAATCTCTCCAGCCATTGAAGTCTAGTGAGCACATCTGTGTCTATACCAATATTTTAATTTTTGACTGAGAAGAGCAAAATGTCTAGCTACTTCCAGTTTTAGTTACAGGACTTTGTTTTGCCTTGCCTGCTTTGTACATCTTAATTGTGGGTATGCATATACCTGGGTTATTTTCAGCACTAGGTGATCACTACCACCTCCCCCAGTGCAACAAAAGCTTAATCTTGCTAAACCAAGGTATGAGCACCATTGTGAAGGGTCAGTGTGGAGGTGATGAACAATCTGTCAACACCAGAATAACTCCATTGGGTCCCAGGACAGTTGCAGTTGATTTCCTATTGCCTTTTTGTGTTCAAGCTCAGGATCATTGTGTCTAAAAATACGTTAACTTCTTTTACAGTTTTAGAGAACATGCATATCTATTTGTTGCTCCCCCTTCAGCCTCAAAGGGGGATTTTTTGCGTATAGTGGTGGGACAAGGAGAAATAGCTTTAAACTGAAAGAGAGTAGGTTTAGATTAGATACTAGGAAGAAATTCTTTACTGTGAGGGTGGTGAGGCACCGAAAGATGTTGCCCAGAGAAATTGTGGAGGCCCCGTCCATGGAAGTGCTCAAGGCCAGTGTGGATGGAACTTTGATTAATGCCGTCTAGTGAGAGGTATTCCAGCCCATGGCAGGGGGTTAGGAACTGCATAATCTTTCATGTTCCTTCCAACCCAAACCATTCTATGATTCTATGAAAAATCAGCTACCTACCTCTGAAAAAGGTTTGTCCTTGTCAGTATAATAAGAAAAATTAAATGAATATTAATATCTCATAGTGAATGTGCACACACAGGATAAGCGCTGCTTTCAGAGGATTGTGGCTTTTTTCAGCTTGTCTTTTTCCTTTCCAGGGGCTTTCACATCAACTCCTTTTATTATTCACAAATAAGGTAACTGATATTTCTGTGCACTCCTGGATATTTTAATTCTATGGATAAAACCATAGTGAGAGCAGGGCAAGAAACTATTATTGGAATCAAACAGAATGCTTCTACAAGTAAGAAAAGGATGGAATAGGAAGAAAAGTATTGTCTGGTTTCTGACTGAATTTTGGAGTTCATCCTGCCACAATGGCTTGCTCCGTGAAGGAATCAGTTACTTTTTACTTAGACTGAGTAAAATTTCTGGTCATCACTGATGCTGTTGAGGCAATTTAACTTTCTACAGTATTTTCTGTATGTTGGGGTGTTTTTCTTTAATGGTCAAGGTTGAAATTTTACCATGTTTCTCCCCTAGAAAATGAATGAAATTAAGTGGGATAGTTCTAAGTAATCCCAGGTTCATTCAGTCAATATTTCAATAGGAAACCTCTTCAACTTTTTGAATCTCAGCGTACTACTCCCCTGACTCTTGAGTGGCTCCTTAAATCTATATGCCTTACTAACATAGACATTGGAGACTGTACCAAGTGCCCTTCTGAAAATAATTACATAATTATTTCAGTTCTTCATAGATTGGAAAAGAAATTATATGCCATTTTTGAAAGACAAATAGTTAGAACTATTTCTCCAGGTAATCTTGTGCATTACCTGGAGTTTTCTAGCCTTCGGCCATGTGCAAAAGAAAGTATAAGACATTGACAAGCTTCAACTTCAATTATGGCAGGGGAGTGATAGAGGGAATGGGCGGTACATTGAATGGGGATTTCTGAGCTGCCAAACAAGGATTCTGGCAACTCACAGTTAGCACAGTTACTGCACAAAAATCCTCTCCTACAAAAAGTGCATATGAGCAAAGAGAGGAGAATCCTTGCCCAGTTATAGCTATAGGCTGCATTATATGGTATATTTTTCTTGTGCTCTGAGATCAGCACATTTTAAATTATATAAAGATACACTGGAAACATTTCCCTAAAGGCACTAAATATTTTCTGTCAAAGTTTCAGAACTCTGCTACTCCTCTTCATTTGAAATGTGCCTGTTACAGGGTTTTCTTTTGAGTGGGACACACATAAAGCAATTCCTCATTAGTATAGTGACCTTATCACTCTCTACAACTCCCTGAAAGGCGGTTGTAGTCAGGTGGGGGCTGGTCTCTTTCTCCAGGCAGCAGCTGACAGAACGAGGGGACACAGTGTTAATCTGCACCAAGAGAAATATAGGTTGGATATTAGGAAAAAGATTTTATGGAAGGAGTGATAAAGCACTGGAGTCATCTGCCTAAGGTGGTGGTGGAGTCGCCATCCCTGGATGTGTTTAAAAAAAGATTGGATGTGGCACCATGGTTTAGATGAGGTGTTAGGGCACGGGTTGGACTCTATGATCTTGAAAGTCTCCTCCAACCTAGTGATTCTGTGATTCTTTGATTCATATAGTGGCATAAATCTTACCTGAAATATATCTAAAGATAAGACTGAGAAGATAATGTGTTCTCATTTGCATGTGTAAGAAGTTTCAACAGCTGCTGCTATTCAGACACACTTATTTCTCACGAAAATGTTTGGAAACTGTTTTGGTTTTTATAGTATGATCAACTGAAATTATTGCATCTGAGGAAGATATGTTGCTATCAAAAGTAAGCATCAAAAGGGACATAGGAAATACAGTTCTCTAAGTGGAAATCAGTAGCATTAACATGATTCTACCTACAGGTGAATGGACATTGCCTCTTTCTGGTCGATCATGCTGAACAGACAGCTGCATATGAATCTGAGAGGTTTGTTTTCTACGCATACAGTCTTGTCTTCCTAAGGACATCTGTAAAGTTAAATGATTGGATATAGGTATAATTCTGCAGTCAAGTTAGTATTACTCTCAGAGTAGTTCCGGGAAAAATTCAAATTGTGTGCCATGCTGGTTCTTAGATGAATTTGCTATTCCATCTGTCTTGAAGAAAAGATTTACTGAAAACCTCTGGAGGGATAGGATGATCTTCAGAACACTCATTCATCCTTGGTCAATTATGGTAAAGGATCTGACCACTGACTACTGAAATACTGCACAGCCTCAGCATTGTTGGCTGTAATAGGCTCAAAGACATTCACAAAATTTAACATTAGTTATAGGTAAGTATCATTAAGTTTCTATCACCAAATAAAAGAGATTCAAACTGAATCCAGCACTACTGAGATATTTGCAAATGCTAAACATAAAGCTTTGATACCTACAGTTTCAATCTTGATTTCAACCTAAATGTGCATGTAGTATGCCTGTGCTATTGAAAGAGTATTTATAGCAGTAGAGAGCACTGCCTGGTCTGCTGAAAAGCTTGATTACCTACCTGCCTACCTCAGTTTCCATGTGAAATACAGTGTTTCTGAAATGGTATGTGTAATTAGAAACATGCTATCAAGCTTGGAATTGAGACAAGGCTGCAGTAGGTAGTGTGGAGGAACTCTAGCTTACAGTTTTATGCTTAAACTGATCTTTTAATTCTTGGCAAAAGCAAAAACTCCTGATGTAAAGATTAAATTCATTTTGCCTTGATCAGAGTTGAAGTGTACTTAAGGTAAGAAAGATACAAATAAGCTGCAGATGCAGATTAGATGCTTTATGCACCTCAGACCATAAAGAGATACCACAGCATAGTGCCTTGTCTGCCTTCTCTGTGAGTTACTGTTTCAGCTCTAGTGTTGGTTTCACCAGTTCCTTTTTGCTGAGTGTGTGATGTGTCACATCCATGAATATTTGTGAGTACTATCTGTCAAGCCAATCCTCTTGTCCTCCTTTGGCTTGCCCACACTTTCCCTTCCCACCTGTAGAGCTCCTACTGATTTGTCATACTTGATGTCTTTTGGTCTCTTACCACTTCAGCCTGAGCAGATACTGAGTGCTAGTGTTGGAGAGAGATTTTTGTTGGCCTTCAGATCTACAGATAAATCTCTCATGATATGGTTCCCAAAAGAAAGCACCCTGGAAAATATTAGAGGGCAAATCTGACAATGTGTTTGGATGTACCATCATCTGTCTAAGTTAGACAGGAGCAGCAGTGAATTCTGCTACCTTGCTCTCCATTCCTTTTTGAAATCACTTTTGAATATGCAGGAGTCTTATTCATGAAGACATGAACTGGAAGCACTTAATTAGGCAGTGTTATGTGTTGTGACACTTAGAAATTAAAACCCTCAAGAGTTAATGTACTTGAGGAAAAAAGACTCTATTTTTTTGCAGAAATAATTACTAATTTAACTTTGCACCTTAGCCATATTGAGGTATTGAACTTGTCTGTGATGTAAGTAGAAATGTGCTTAAGTTCATAAATTCTTCTTGTTCTTACTCTCTCTGTGTTGCTACATAGATCACACCATAATTTACAGATGTAATTTTCTTTCTGCTTGGGCTGAAAAGTCACGTAACTCTTCTCTCTGACTTGGCTCAATGTTCTTCAGTTTTATAGCAGTCCAAGTATTAGAAAACCTGATTTGAAACATCTTGGAGACTTCATAGGATTATCACTTATAGGAGCTTTGTTTTCAAACAGTATCATCTAAAGAGCTGATAATTATCAAGCAATTAAAAAAGAACTGAGAGGATTTTGCTTTTTACTATAGCCCCATGGGGGTGTCTTCAGTTGAATAATTCAGATTCATGGTTTGAGGCAGAAAATTATAGCAGATTGCTAGAAACGGGACATTATTTATTCTTCTAATAATCTGTGAAGACTTACTTTCTATTTTTCAGCATATTATGCTGATTCATTTCTTAGCAGTGGTACAACAAATATGAGCCACCAATTCACACACAATCCTTGTCTTGTTCATTCTGTGCATATGTTTTGCAAGAATTTTGTGCTCATGTGAATAACACAGGCTTGGAAGTTCACCTTGGAAGTTCAGTTTTTTTCAAATGTTAGCCTCAAATTTATTCTGATAGTAACAATGCTTTTTCTAAAAAACCGTATCTATTTACATACTTTTTTTTCATCCTGAAAGGTTATTCATCTCACAGTGCAAACCTCCTGGGAAACCTATCTTGTTACAACAATATTTCTTCTGTCATTAGAAATGCTGATGGAATCTGTGTAAGTCATGAAATGTTCAGTTACTGCTCCGTAAAAGGAAAAAAAAAATCTGTTTTTTTTATTACAACACCCTCTTTTTTTTTGTAAGTATTTATCTTAAAGAGAAGCCTTGAAAATTGTACTTGATTCAGTTCATCAAACTCTCAGTTTCTCTGAAGAACACCAGTACGATCTCAGCTTTGATCCATTAGCTGTTAGAGATGTTCTTATTTGTTAGTTATATTCCTGAAAGACTGGCTGTGGTAAGGAAAAGCAAGGGATTTTAATAAAGATTTAATTAGCTAAGGCCAAACTTTTTCTTAAATGGCACAGATTAGAATTGTAGAAGTACAGCTGAAGTTGCAGAAAGATGTGATAAATAAAACTTTGGAGCATTCCACTATGTGCACAAAAGTCTTGAAGATTTTCAGGCTGGGACCCCTACCTGTGTCATGCTTCAGTCAGTGGGGCTCCTGCTTTTTCTCTTCATTCTTTTTCCATTTTTAAGTCATCACAGTATATAATTTACCTCGACCACACCAGCATAATATAACAGTTATTGAAGTTTAGCCTTTGTTTTTTTTGTTAGAAAAGATAAATTTTTAGAATTTTCTAGCCAGACTATAAAACTTTGGACAGGCTTGGGGTTAGAAAACTTCTGCACAGGCATTATATTAAAAGATGCAATTAAAAATAACAGACTGTATTCGGAAAAAAAGTATATGCAACTAACTATTGTAATAGAACTCGAGTCACCCTCTGTGTACTGTGACTTTCCCTAGTAAAGCATACTCTGAACAAGATTTTGTACATTTGTTAAACCCTTTTACCAGCTCTACTCTATGCAAGTTTCTTCTACATATCTGTTGCATTCCTAGATTTTCTGGGGGACTTTTTGTTTCCATTTTTGGCATTTGTTTGTGTTTGGTTTTATTACGTTGAGGCACATCCAGCCCTCTTTACATGAAAGAGTTTTCAGAAGCTGTGAAGATGTTGTCTAAAGACCCTTTACCATCCCTTTCTTATGCCAGAGGGATGTTGGCAGGAGGGACGGGGCTTAAGCAGAGCTGTGCCAGCTCTCAGGCACTGCAAAGAAGAAAGACCAGTTAGCCTTTACCAAATCAATAAAATATCTACAGAGCTTGGAGAAGAGAGAAGTAAGGAATACCATGACCTAAATTTTCCATAGCTAAATAAATCTGAGTGAGTAGTTTTTGTGGGACTTAAAATTTTTTAGAAGGAGGATGTAGAGAGTGAGAGATGACTCATGAGTGTCATGTATATGTTGTTGGAAAGCTGCCATCTCTGTTTTGGCTAGGTGGGTTTTTTATCCTTTCTGTTGTTTCCTTGCACATCAGCCTGAGCAGAGGAATGAATGTGACTCCAGGATCACTGAAGCAAAATTGCTTCAAGAAACAAGCCAGCTGCTGCACTCAGATTTGGTACGATAGGCAGCAGCCCACTGCAGCAACAGTCAGATCCTCCCTAGGATCTGTTTTTTTCCAGATCGGCACAAAAGAATATGTCACCTGGCAGATTATAAAAAATAATAATGAACCATTTCTAGCTGCTTAGGCTGAAGAAGGAATCTCTGCTTCAGGAGTTCAGCAGTGGGGAAGGGAAACTGAATACAAACACACCCTGAGGGAAGAACGAGATAAAGTGAAGGACAGTTTTCAGGCCTTAGGGGTGGATTCAGCCCACCTGGCCTAGGTACTAGACATCTTTCTGGTGTCTGTTGAAACTCCTAACTGAGGTGCTTTGAATCCCTGTCCAGTCACTGGGGAAGGCCGCTGCTTGTGGAGATTTCCAGAGATAGAGAACATCTGTGTGAAGTGCTTCACATTGGATGGGTGGGATCCTACCTCTGGCAGATTTATAATCGTAAGTAACAACTTATAAGTTGTGTTTTAAGGAGCAGTGTCTCATTTTCTTCCAAAGCTTCTGTATACTATGGATATATATCTACTAAAGGGCTAACACGCAAGGCTCCTATTTATGGCATGTGAGAAGAATCTGACAAGTTGGTACTTTGCCGTGGGATGTGCAACTGCATTTTGAGTCCTTGATCTCAGGAGCTATGCAAGACAGAGAATGCACTCTTTGGGAATATGCCACAGGGATTTAAGGGCTTCTAGACACAGCACAGGCTCCAGAGGCTTGAAAGTGTTATATATGTGAAGACTGGGTTCCCAGTAGACCATCTGAGCTTTCCACAAAGGGTGTGTGATTAGGTTTTGTCCCTTAGGATAATGAGAGTGTTCATTTTCTTCATGCATATTCAGCATATATAATCTTTTAGGCTTGATTGATTTTTTCCCTTTTGTACAGAGAAGAGGAATATAAGGTTGCTGTTATTAACTTGACTTTTAGAGCCTGAGAGTCTCTGGAATCTGTCTTTGAAATACTTATTTTTCTAATTTCTTCAGAATTTGGTTCTGTAACGTTGGGTTGTAGTTGCATGAATGTTTTCTTCTGCAGCAAAGCTAGTTTAAACTATTTCCTCAGTCAAATAAATAAATAATCTGTAATGGCACTGCTGGAAATTACATAACAATTTCAATTGCATATTTCTAAGGATGATGCTAATTTAAGATGGAGAGTTAGTACTAAGTTATGTATGGAAGTATCTATTAATCAAAACAGCAACAGATGATCTCAAAGGAAAAGCACTTTCCCAAGCTTGCCAAAGAAAGCGTGGCGGACAAAAGCAGCAGATCAGTTTGAACATTCATGTTTTGGTGTTTCAGGTTGTTAAGTACTTTGTCTCATTCTTAATTGCATGCTCTTTCAGAAGAGAAGAAGGCAAAAGTCACCAAGACTAGGAAGGTGTATTTCCAAGGTGTATTAGGACTATAATTCAGCTACAGCCTAACAAAATGTCTCCGTTTTCTTCATTCACAGAGTTAAATCTGAACAAACTGCATTGAAGAACCTCTTTCTCCCTTAAAAAAATGTAAAAGGTTTCTGTTTCTAACACTTGCGGACAGTTTTTAAAAATATGAGCCAAATGTAAACTCATACAATGTTGTTTTCCCAAGTTAGCTGGCAACCTGAAATTGACTTGGCCAATTTCTTTAATAAAGGGCTTGACTGAGAAACCCTGAAAACTGCTGAAATAGCAGCACAGTGACTCTTGCCACAAAAGTATACATAGTTAATGTATGTGTCCTAAAATCTAGATATATATGTGTACATCTGTGCTTCAAGAACTTCCAGAAAATCTCAGTTTGAATGTCCTCAGCTGCCAAGATCTTCATCATACCGTACCTCACCCTATCCCACATTCTGCAGGCACAGAATGGCATGCTAGGCAAGAGCTGAAAAAGTCTTCTTCTACATCCTGGCAATGATTGTGGAAAAATGTACCTGGTAGCAGGCAGTGCACTGGAGCTTTAAAATTTGAGTTTAAATTTGTTGTGGAAACTCCAGTTTCCTGTTTCTCTGTGAAGCTAAACCACATAATGCTTTTGTTTGGGGTGAAAGGGGGAAGAAAATAAAGAAAAAGTGCCAGCCTGTCCATATAATTTCTAAATTAAATTCTGCAAGTGGGTTCAAACAAATTTATGAATTTCAGGGCTGCTCAAGCTTTCACCACCCTGCCTGTCCCTCAGCTGGCCAGGCACAGTGTTGCAAACATGGGGAGCAAACCAGGAGGTGACAGGTCTGGCAGCCTCTTTCTAGTGCTGCTGGAGGCTACAGGAAGGGAGTGTCTCTCTGGAGGTGGCCTACAGGGAATTTCTGATCACTTCCACTAATTAGTCCATCACATTATGAAGCAAAGAGTTTAAAAAATAATTGTAGCATCCCAAAGTAATTTTCTGTTTCTAAGGATCTGGTTTTGTCACCTGTATAACAGGACTAGGAAGCAGCATAACTTTCTTATTTTTTCACATATTGACCACTTAAATTTTCTTAGGGTTGAAGCTTATTAAACCTATTCTTTTCCCATCAGTTTCCTGAATATTTATTGTAAATAACTTCTGAATGTTCTAATACTTAGCACTTATTTCTATCCTGATGGACATGTCTAATGAGTTTTGGGTTTTTTTGTAATATTTTAACTGAATCATTTTCTCTTTCCATTAAAACCCAAATCTGGCTGAGAACTGTGTCATCTTTTAGCATTATTTTTTTTCTATAAAGTAGTTTCAGAGCTGACAGCTCCATTTTGTAGTTAATAGGAAGGTTGATACCTACTTCTAGACAAAAAAGGACTCTGCATGGGGAAGGGTTTTTCCCCCCTCTACTCCCAAGGAAGTTAAAAGTTAAACAAGTTTATGTAAAAATCAAATTATATTTAAACAACATTAAGTCATGCATGTTGCCTGATGCCTCCAGAACTCGTGCCTATCACTTGTATACACTAGGATGTGGCTTAGATCATCCAGTTTCACATTTTAATGGCCTAATTAAAATGTGAAGTTTAACACTTGGAAAAGAGTAAAAATGTCATAAATCTATAAATCTTGTTGTCTTTGTTTCTAAATCTTTATGTGTGTGCTGTACCAGAGCATATATCCTTTGCTTCCATCTTTTTTTACAAGGAGAGTCAGCTGGCTCTGTGTCTCTGACCTTTCCTCTTCATTATTTCTCAGAGAACCAATCTTCTTGTCATCTGCAAATTCGATCAGCAATGATTTTTATTTGTTTTCCCTTTTTTTCCTTACCAGGTTCCTGAAGGGTCCAAAATGCAATCTGCGCAGGACTCCATCAGTAACACTCCTGTAGGGAAGTGGGTGCCTGTTTACAATTACATTTTGAAACCTATCAGTTAGCCAGCTCTTAATTCATTTAATGTTGTGTCTGCTATATTGATTTTACATCATTTAAGTTCCCTGATCAAAATATTATGTAGTGCTCAGTCAAATGCCTTACAGAAATCTAAGTATATTACATTATCATTATTACTTTAATGAGTCAGATTTGTAACCTCATCAAAAAAGATAAGAAATTTTCTCTGACAAAGTCTATTTTCCATAAATCCAGGCCAACTGGCATTAATTGCATTATGCTCCCTTAATGTAGTATTAATTAAGTTCTCTCTTTTCCTGTTTCATTTTACCATGAACTGCAGTCCTGCTGATAGCCTTATTGTGAACTCAGGTTTCATTAATCCTTTTAAGATATTGTCACAGCATAATTTTTCCTTTCAGCCATCTGGAACTTTACCAATATTCCAAGAATTATGGAAAATTAGCTTTAGTGTACAGATAGATAAGAGGGAAAGGACATTTTTTTTATTCTTTCCTTTCTTGGAAAAACTACCAGGACCACTGACATTTCCCTAAATCTGCTGTGTCCAGCATGAAGTCACAGGATACAAGGGATACAAGGAGCCCTTTTTTTTTTTAACACAAGAAGTCACTTCTCTGGCAGCCTGCCCATTTCTCCAAGGCAGTGGAGTGAAAAGCAAGTTGAAGTCATGTATCTCTCCTTGCAGCACTCTGCAGCTACCAATGCTGAAGGATCACAGCTGTTACTGGGATTGCCTGGGAGGAATAGAAAAATTTCTTAGACTGGGAGTACGAGGTTTGCATTAGAAGTCACAGAAATATCTCATTTTGAACAGGTTTTCTTCTGTTTTTTCAGGGTTGCTTTGCAGATTTTTTTCTTTTTTTTTTCAAACTGAGCAGGTTGATTAACTGATTTAAATAAAATGAAGTGCCTGAAAAGAATGTCTCTGTACCAGTGGGCATGACATGGACTATGACTTCTTTTAGGGAAAAATATCTTCACAGAGACAGAAAGGAAAGCAAGCAGTCCTGAAGAACTTGGATTTTGTAAACCTTTGAGTTGAAAAATTCCTTTTTGCTAGCTGAAATGTTATTTCTGGCACTGCTTCCTGCAAGTAAGGGAGTGAGTGGGAGCCCAGAGCCTTGGAGCATTGCACAGGCTGCTTGTTGAATGGCAGCCTCAGTTACTGACGTGTGAGTGAAGTGCTGCTGAGCAGCTAAAGGCTCCACTGCCCCTGATGTGGGCGAAGCACTTCAAAGGACTTGGGCTTTTCTAGACTAAAAATTCCTGGATGAGGCAGGAAACAGCCTATGCTGATGTTCAGGGAAGCAAATGACAGCCACCCTAATGCACTCACTGCTAAAGAATTGAAGAACTGGACAGCCAAAGTGACATTATTATGGAAGATGCTGTGCCAATTGAGTTCAATGGAATGTTTCCCTTGATTTAATTTCATACTCTGAGTTCTCCCAGCCCCATCCCCACCCAGTGTTTTCTGAAAGCTTGGTAGTACCTCAGTGCATCCTCTTAGAACACAGAACATTTCTGAAGAAAACAAATTTCAAAAGAAATTTGATTTACCTCTTGTTTTTCAAGCAAAAGCAAACAAAATTAGGCCATGCTCTGGAAGACAGAAGTAAAAATCACCTCTAAGCTTGAAGCTAGGGAGTATAGTTAGACTAGTGCAGAGCCTGAATCAAAACATTTTTCAGAGAGGAAGTTCTGTCTCACTGTTAGATCTCTTCCACTGAAAATTTCAAGACAAAGACTCTCTAGAGTCTTTAAATTTAATAAATTTGAACAAGTTAACTTTTAAATGAAGCAAGGTACCCTTAAAAAATCTCAGTGTTCCTAGTTTAAAGGGTAAAAAATAAGAAGTCTTTTGATTTAGAATAATTTTATATAGAAAGCTTTAATGATTAAAAAGTTGCACATTATTAATAAAAACACAATATAAATAGCAAATTTAAAATGCTCCAATATGATCTTCTGTGCAAGTCTTCATAAGGCTTCTTTTTAAAGATTCAAAGTGATTTTTTTTGCCAGACCCACAGAATTTTTTTCCTGTTTTCTGACCAGTTAAGTTGAAATATACTGTCATGGACATGCAATTACTATGATCTTAGCAACAGCAGACTTTTTGGGTGGAGAGCAGAAACTAACCAGCCAAAAATGTATGTGTCAAAAAGGAATGAGTAGGGTGTGATACCAAAATGTACGCATTACTCAGTTTTCAAGGCTTACTTTGAAATTCACAAATACTTTGAGGTTTCAACACATGCAGAGTCTAAAAAAGTTAGAGAAAATTGGGGCGGCTTCACATATCCTGCATCAAAATGCAAGACTGCAATGTGAGAGACATTTCACACTGGCACTAAGGCTTTCCCATGGATTTCTTGGTATGTGGTCTTTACCAATTGGCAAAAATCTAAGGTGAAAGCAAGCTGCATAACATTCTTGCTGTGTAGTCCCTGAATAGAGATAACCAATCATCAGTGCAAAGTTTGTGTAGAGAAATAATGCTTAAATGGCAGTCCTAGAAATTCAGTGATTTTTAATTGCTACGCATTTAGAGAAAACTGACCAGTGTGTTCTCTTTTCATGAATCAAAGAAAAAGCTTTCCAAATTGCTGGCTATGATCTTATACTGCCTGTGCAAACATACTGAAGGAAAGTATAAGAAATGCCTCCACTGCCAATAATATAACTATTCCTTACTATTTGCTACTTTGTGGAGGAGTAAGAGTCTAAAATTTAATCTGGTTAGTTTAACAGAAATGTTTTTAGCTGCTATTGTTTCATAATCACTGAATAGATATCTGAAATTGCAAAGACAAGGTAAAGACCTGAGGTTCACTTTTCTTGTTGTGTAAGGCATAATTGGCTCTCATTAGAGGCTTCTTCCATAACAGCATATGTTGTCATCCCTCTAGCAACACATCTAGAGAGGCCTTTTTTTAGTGAGATTTCCTTAGGGAAAGCTATTTCCACACTATACTGGCACTATCTACAAGGCTGTGCTCCTGGGTCATGCCTTAGCTAAGGCATACACTAGTGTGTATCCAGTAGTAATTTCTCCCATGGAAATACTGCAAAATGTAGCTGAAATTCAAGGCAGTGCTCTGCTTCTTGGTGCATGTATTCCAGCTCCTAGTCTCCAAAGACTTGTCTACTATGAAGTTTACTTCATTGGTAGGCAAATGAGGAGATATGGAATATGAAGGAGAGGGCTTTTAAAAAAATATTATTAGTAAGCAAATGCATCACTTGAAAGAGTCTCGCTGTTTCTGATTTTTCTTTTCTAGCTGCCTTATTCCCCAAAACATACTTTACAGTTTATGACCCAAATTCTGATTACAGATCTGTCAGAAGTTTATCTGTGCCTAAGTGAACTTCTTCCTACATCTGAACAGTTTTCCATGTTTGAAAAACCTGTAGTTAGCATTGTATTTGGGAGGAAACTCATGAAATCACTAATACAAGTCAATAGCTGAAAGTTCATTTAAGCTAATAATTAGGAATTCAAGTAACAGGAGCTTTAATACCATTTCTGTCATTGTATGATAGGATCTTGTTTAGCCTTATTCAGAGAGGAAAAAAACCCAAACAATCTGCCTGAAGGCATGCAGAGTTCTGAGATAAATAATTAAACACATTCTGATCTTGAAATATGTTCTCATACCATGCTGCCATCCTTTTGAAAAATTGGTGGGAAAATCCACAATTCAGATGAGGTAGTTGTCTGCATTTATCCTAGCATGGAGTAGATGCACTCCTCAAGGTGTAAAGCCAGGGTGAGGCTGGATCCAGTGATAGTTACTTCAGATAACATGAGCTTTATTGTCTTTGTGGTTTGTGTCTTCTAGCATGGGGAAACTTCTGCATAAAATACTAGAAAAATGGCTGAATATCTTAGGAAAGCCATATAAATACAATGGAAGCCATCCTGCATCTTAAAATTTTTTGTTTAATTAAAAAAAACCCAGAACATATAAACAAAAAAATTTTTTTTTCTCTTTCTGTTTTGCAACTTCCCCTTTCCTCTTGCCTTCTTCTACATCCTCCTGCCCAAGCTGAAGACATATGGAAATTCTTATGGAGACCAGTCCATTATGAGATGTCATATAGATTAAGAAACAGAAGATTTATGGAGGACTCAAATTTGTAGAAGATTTAGGACTCCTTAAAGGGCATTTGGAAATCTTTTATGGATTATATACGAAAAACAGATGCTACATCTTAGGAAAAATTGTCATTGTTACTCCCTATTTGACTATGGGGTGGGAGAGTGAGTGTGTTCTATACTATTGTGAACTAAGACAGATTTTTTTCTCACAAAAGGGTTGCTTTGCTTCCTTTTCCCTGTTGGGGTGTGTGTTGTCAATTGCAGAATATAGCACCTCTTATGACAAATAATTGTTTTTTGCAAAGGGGACAATTATTCAAAAGCCACCGAGAACAATGAAGAAAAACAATGGTTTGGCTCAGAAAAAGCAACTTCTTGTTTAAGTCAAAAACCACAGAAATACTGATAGAAACCATGTTACCTCTTCTCTGGGAATTATGCATCATTAGGCTGACATGAAACAGGACTTACGTTTGTGCCTTCTCTTTCTTGGACTAATTAGCGACCTTGCTAAATCTTCACTTATATAGGCTGAAAAATGCTTTTTGTTGAAATAATATTTTTGAGGATCTCCTCTGTTCTGGCATAGTAACTCTCTATGGGGTCTGGAGTATGCTCTCTCCAGGGATTCCTCTATCCATAACAATGCTCTTCTGATCTGCTTTGTGAGCTTTTCTCTGAGATTACACACAAGGCCTGTAGGGCCATGGGTGGGAGATCCCTTTGGATTCCCACAATAAGCACACACCCATCATGGGAAAAAAAATTAATTATAATGACCCTTTCTCCTTCAAAGGCCTTCCTATTCCTTCACTTTCCTTAAGGCAATCTGAGTTCCTGAGGGAGTTGGCAAAAATCCTCAGATCCTTCAGAGGCCAAATACTATGTCTTGGGATGGTAGGATTAAAGCAAAGTTCGTTTGCTGCTCAGAAGCAGTTCATTGAAAGGAAGTGGTTCTTGAAGTTTTTATTTTCTCTCTTTATATTTGCATTTGGGCGTTTACTGATGACCTGGACAAGACGATCTGGTGCACCCAGCAAGTTTGCAAACAAGACCAAGGTGGGTGGGAGTGTTGATCTGTGGAGGGTAGGAAGGCTCTGCAGAGCGCTCAGGACAGGCTGGATCGATGGGCTGAGGCCAGTTGTGTGAGTTTCCACCAGGGAGAGTGCTGGTCCTGCACTGGAGTCACAACAATCCCATGCAGTGCTACAGGGTGGGGGAAGAGTCACTGGAAAGCTGCCTGGCAGAAAAGGACTAGGGAGTACTGGTCAACAGCAGCTGAACGTGAGCCATCAGTGTGCCCAGGTGGCCAAGAAGGCCAGTGGCATCCTGGCCTGGATCTGCAATAGTGAGGCCAGCAGGACCAGGGCAATGACTGTCCCCCAGTGTTTGGCACTGGCAAGGCCACACCTCAAATCCTATGTCCAGTTCTGGACCCCTCACTGCAAGAGAGACATTGAGGAGCTGGAGAGGAGAGCAAAGGAACGGGTGAAGGGTTTGGAGCACAAGACCAATGAGAAGCTGCTGAGGGAGCTGGGCATGTTTACCCTGGGGAAAAGGAGGCTCAAGCTGGGAGACCTTATTGCTCTTTACAACTACCTGAAAGGAGATTGTAGCTTGGTCTCTTCTGCCAGGTAAGAGGCAGCAGGACAAGAGGAAGTTTAGATTGGATATAGAAAAATTTCTTCACTGAAGGCACTCAAGCAGGTTACTCAGGGAAGTGGTGGAGACACCATCCCTGGAAATATTTTAAAAATTTATGGATGTGATCCTTGGGGATATAACTTAGTTGTGAACATGGTGGTGCTGGCCTAACAGTTGGACTCAATGATCTTAAAGATTTTTTCCAACCTTGACAATCTAATGATTCTTTGTATTTCCTGCCTCTAGGTTTGCTCCAAGGAACACTTTTTCATGTATATTTATAAAAGTAGCTATGATTGTTATTTGGCAGCTTGCCTCTTTTGGAGTGCTGCCATTTATTCATTATATTTGCTGATCTCCCTTTAAGTATGTCGAACATTTAATTAGGAGGATCTGATTT
Organism: Bombycilla garrulus; assembly: GCA_013400315.1. Taxonomy (NCBI): domain Eukaryota; kingdom Metazoa; phylum Chordata; class Aves; order Passeriformes; family Bombycillidae; genus Bombycilla; species Bombycilla garrulus. The sequence continues at coordinate 210,681 of VXBU01012223.1, forward strand.
TTATTTATGACTTTTATCACATGATTGCTTGTTGCTGGTAGTGGTGCACAGTGATTAGCTGTCACTATGCAATTCCTGTGCTTCTATCAATTTTTGGTACACAAATTATGGTTTTAAAAGAAACATATTATGTGCAAGTTTTCTAATTTTTTTTAAAGGAAGAGTACTTTGACATACTTTTCCCTAGGTTAAATTCAGTCACAATATATGCTAATCACATATATGGTTGTGGTATATGGTTCCTTTTTGTATCTTCAAATGTTGCAAAATTTGAAGAGGTGAAAAATGAATAAACATTATTGGAATTAGAAAAATGTGGTCTCAGAAATAGGACAGAAGGAGGAGAAGCAGAAACAATTACATTCAGTTTCTTTATCTAACACTGAATTGGAGTTCAACCAGTTCATATTGACATTTGGACAGCTTTGGAGCAGTGAACAGTGAACAGCCATGAACAAAATACTTCAGCAAAGGTAAGCTGCCCATGCAGACATTTTGTGTGTATATTTTTTCAAAGCTTTAATTATTGAAAATGCAGACTTTAACACAGATTTTTCACACAGGTATTTTCAAAGGAGGTGGTTTTGAGAATGATAGTTACTGTTGTCTGAGCCAAGAGCTTCTTCCAGTGGAGCACACTGAAACTTTGAAAGAGTGCCTCATTGTCACCTGAGCAGTTGAAACTCTCAAGCAGCATCTGCTGGGGATTGCTGTGCTGATTCTGCCTATACTGACTTGGTAAAAATTGTGTCAGTGCTTTATCCATAAGCTGTCTGTGCTTCTGGGCTATTCAAGCAATTGTTGCCTTTTCTCAGGAAATCATAAGATTTACGGCTGTTGAAGTGTCTTTTCTTTCATCGACAGGTGAGTAATGATGGAAAAGACGGAGGAGTTTTACAATAATACTTAAGCACCTACAAAAACAGTTGCCCTATCATTGTTTCCTTAAGAAATCATTAAGGTACCAGGGATCAACTGGAATAATTCCAAGCTGAAAGATATAAGTAGTCCCTTAAATGCAGTCTGGTGTGAAATAAAACTTACAAGGACTAGTAGGAGCAGCAGGCTTTTCTCTTTCCTGGCTCAGTCGAGGGTTAATGTTTTTTATTTGAAAAGAAAGTAAATTTAAAGACTGCCTGTCAAATAGGCTGTTGGCTGTTTATTTATCTGAGCTGATGAACATGGTCTCTGTGAGGTCCTAAACTAATTTATTGCTCTTCTGGTCAAAATCAACAATGTAAACTTCACCTGCAAGCTCACTAACACATAGTATAACTTGTGGAGTCCTGGGTCAATATTTGTGTTGGGGTATTTGGAACAGAGGTCAGCTTCAGTTTCAAGTGAACTCAAGATGAAAATCCAAGCATTTATTTTAGGGGCATAACATTGACATAACTATGTCTGCCTCGGAAAGAACTGTCACAATGTCCTGCCTGTGCCTTGGTAACCAAGCAGGAATACTTGGTTCTTATTCAACAGTGCCTGGTAAAAAATACAATTTTTCTGCACTCGTACTATTGTGACCATTTATAAAAATCATTGCTGCTGAAAAAGCATAAATTCTGAGCTCTTAGTTCTTCTACAACTCACAGTATAATTTCTGATTTGGATTGAAATATTAGGGTAAGAGTAGTCTTCATGTCCTACTTGAATTTAAAATTACCACTTGTAAAAAATAGTAACTTAGCCTCCCCTCACCTCAGCTCTCCTTCACACTTGAGTTTTGCTGGCATGGGTGATAACATTAGGGAGCTTTATGACAGGGTGTGTAACTCAGGCATTTCACATTTGAGTTCTACAGTTCTACGTCAGTAATCTATCTCTTTTAGCTCCACGCATTTCTGCATTACCTGTTATTGTGAAAGAAAGCCTTAATATCCCCACAAATCTGTGAAACTACTTTTTAGCCTCAACTATGTCCTGCTAGAAGCTGAGCTCAGAAAAATAACTGTATTTTAGTTAAGAACTTTACAGGTAAGAAATCAGATTGTCTAAAAGCAGCTGTATGGAGGTTTCTGCTGGACTGGGCCAAAGGCTCTTTTTCCTCTAAGGTAAGGGCCCAGCTGTGTTAGATATTTGCCTGTCTCCACTGTTTAAAGAAGGAGTTCTGATGATGATCTCAAGGAACACATATATGACCCAATAATTTCATTTTGCTCCTGAGTCTGGTCCTTGATTGCCTATGTAATGAGTCACAGACCACAGGTATGACCAGTTTTGAAAAACATGCCAGAGACACATATAGATTTATGCATTAAGTACCAGCTTTTAAAAATCTTGTTGTGGTGATTGTAGTTTCCTGTTAACTTGAAAAATGAATGACTAGAATAATCAGCTTTGTCTGATGTAAAATGCAGTGTTTATATCTGTAATACTGATGCAAGTTTTGCATTTTTAGCTTTTCTTTAGTGGATATAAAATGTGATGGAAAGTTTAACTGAAATATTTAATTTTGTATCTGATAAAAATGAGAAAATAATTTCATATTAAATTGTCATAAACAATAAATGGTAAAATAATAAGGAAATGCAAATTTGCTGTTCTATGGCTCTTATTCTTAGAATTCACCTCAAAGTTGTTGACTATATTGTTCTGTTGTTTTTCTGTGAAAATTGTTGGAACTAACTTTTTAACTGACATTATTTTTGAACTTTAAAATTTATCTTTTTTTCATTTGAGAAGGGAACTTTCCTAACATGAGTGGACTTCTGCCATTTTGGTAAAATAGCTTTATATTAACTCACATCACATTTATAGTGCATTTAGCAACTGAAAAATGGGGATCAGTACAAATCCTTGCTGAAAAGTGTTAAGACTTTTTCCACTAGAATATACCATCCCAGATGGATTTGTCATTCACAGCCTGGGCAGCTTTCCTAATATCGGTAACAGCATCTTTGAACTTCACCACACTGTCCATTGTAAAGGACAGAGAGTAAGGCCAAGGTGATTTCAAGTAAATGGCCATGAACTCAGGAGTCACAGATACTTTTAGTGGAATTTGAAAAGCTGTTCTATTCCCAGCCCAGTAGAATATTAAAAGTGGTTTAAAAACAGTGTTGTGGTTTAAAAGCAGCTGGGAATTAAGCTCATATAAGCCACTCCCTTTCCCCTGCCCCCTCCGGTAAGAGAGGGACAAAGGCAGAGGATGTGAGTTGAGACAACAATTTACTGGAAGCAAACAGCAATGGAATAAGAATGTCAAGTAACTGCAGCAATAATAATAATAAAAGTATAAAAAAGAGAACATGGTTTACACACAAAAGGCATTCATTCACCACCTTGACTTAATTCTTTGTGGCCACTGAGACAAAGGCAAGATGGCGGCCATTCCTGCAGCTCATCAGGGACATGCAGCTACTCCTGACAAAAAGCAAGACCACATTCTCCAGCATTGATGTGTATGGTGTGGAATAGCAGTTTGGCCAAACTTGCAGGTTTTAGGCTCCTCCTCCTCCACCTGCAAGCAAACCTAGGACACTATCAATGGCTTTGTGCTCTTATGTGTTACATGTTTCATTTATTTTCGGCAAAGCAGCCATGGGGTTTTTTTGTTGTTTCTTTTTTAATCCAATGCACCTTGATTCAGTTTCAGGGGAACTGCACTGGCAGTAATGAAGATTCAGGATATATGTGCCAGTTTACAATAGAAGCGCAGAATGACCCTGTCAATGCTAGCTGTACTTAAAAGTCAAATGAGAGCAAGCTACATGGAACTTCAAAGCCACAGGCAGGGTTACAGGATGGGCAGGGACAGAGTTTAAGCCTTTATGAGGTTAAGATGGTCAGGACCGTTAAGACCTATTAATGAACTTACGGACTTAACAAATCCTACTTTAACCAAAGCTCTTTTTCACCCAGATGACAGAAGCAATGCTCTATTTCCTTCTTGACTGTCATTGTCCTTCACTATTTCTTTCTTTTGTTTGCACTCTTGGATGTCTTCCAGGGTGAACAAATTGTTCCTTGAGCAATTCCATTCCTTGGTGGACTTTCCTGAACCCTCAGATTTTGATGTTTCTCAGGGGTTTCTCTTTAATTTGCCTATCTCAATGCAGTCTTTTAAGCACTGAAATCCAGAATGTTGCACTCAGCTTCTCTTTTAGCCTTAGCAGTTCAGAGATTTTATCCTGTTCCATTTTCTTTTCCCCGCCTCATCTCAAACTCCAGGTTGTCTTTCTCTCATCTCATTGTGACTGACTGCCAGCTCAAGCATGATTTGGCAAAAAAAGGTCTTCCAGTCCTTTACTAAATGAATGTCGCTACAAAAGTAGCAGAGAATAGCAGGGATACACCACTGCCTTGCCTGCAGCTATATCCCCACGACCAGAGTTACAGAAGAACTTTGCAAATTATTTCTCTGTAGTATTTCTAAGAAGTCTTTTCCGCTCCATCCACACAGCTAATATTAAAATCCAGATTTACTCTGATTCTTGTCAGTGTAATGAAAAATGTTCCCAGTACTCCCAAATATAAACTTTCTAGACTGTAACTGACAATTTTTCTAGCCCAAAATTTTGGCAAAAATTCATCCTCTTTGGGATATCTCCCTTTCCTTAATGTGGCTGACTCAACTGAATCCCTCAAAGTCCTTAAGAGCACATAGTGGACTTAGGCAATACTTAGACATTATTTCAGCAGCACTAGTCCTCCTTGCAAGCCGAGGCACATCAAAATTAAATATATCCTCACTGAAGTTAAAGAGACTCTCAGCCAGTATGGCTATGTCTTTACTACTATAAGAAGAAGTCCAAAGGATAACCTCAGGCTTCATGTCCAGGTGCTACAGACTTGCCCACACCATGCTGCTGAGCACTACCATCTTCTGCCAGTGAGGTGTACTGTAGATAGAACAGTAAAAAAATGAGTTAAAAGATGACCTGGCAACTTGGTAGCATGGACAAGCAGAGCCAGCTGGCCCTATTTTATTTAGGAGTAATAGTTTGCACAGTGAGATGATATCACATCATGTGCCATTAACATTATCCTAAATAAACAATTTATGTTATAAGGTATGTGGTGAATGGATTGGAAATTGGAAAAGAAGTGCAGCTCAATTGAGGTTAAACATTTGCATTTGTTTAAGGAAAGGAAGAGGAGGAATATGCTAAAACAAAACATGCAAGAGTATTTCGTTTAACTGAACTTAATAAAAGCTTATCAGCCATATTTCCCCTTTCAATTTGATGGATACCTAGCAAGCTACTTAAATACACACTTATACCTTTAGCTTGTTTTTGAATACACTGCTATGCCACTGAAATTGTTTCTTGTGTTGCTAATAATAACAATGAGAACTTGGAGAAAACTTGGTTTTGAAGGAATTTGCCTTAAGAAAGGTTCTGTTGTTAGGGCTTTGGCTAAGTCTCACATAAGAAATCAATTTTTCAGCTTGTCCTAATAAATATAAATTCATGTTTTTGTAATAAAAGAGCCACTGGTATTATGAAAAATATTTTATTCAGAAAGGCAAAAGGAGCACTCAAAAAAACCAGGCGCACTCAGTTCCTCTTCTAGTAAATGCACAGAGGAGAATTGTATTATAACCAATTCCATTCAGCAAAGCAGACATAAAAGCTAGTGGTCATTGCTGTGCCCTACCAGCTGACACTATCAGCAAGCTCTTTTGTACAATGCCTGAGTAAGTGCTTTTTTCTTTCAAATCCTCAAATCATTTGTGTTTCTGAGGATTTTTTTTACAAACTCAGTTGAAATGTGTTAACTGATAGAAGTTATAGCTAGTGCCATTTTGTGCAGCTTTTGTATGAGTAGTAAATCTGACAAATATGGCAATGAATGAAGCTCCTACTTGGTTTCAATAATAAAGTAAAAATATCAAAATAAGCTATTGTGGCCCCTTCTTTACAAGAACCATTAGGAGTTCTCCAGCACTACCTACTTGCTTCTGGTCAGCACCACTGCTTTTTGGTGTGTGACTGCCGAACTGTAGGTACTGTGATTCCTGTTGAGTATGAATTAGGTGACACATCTGACCATCAGCCTAAACTTTTGCTTTGCTGTGATGATATAAACAGATTCCTGGTGGCATAAGATTGCCCAGGAAAGAGCATACTGAGGTTTAGCTGCTGCTTGTTCTACTCCTAGGGGAAATCATACCAATCTAGACAGCAGAAGCACTGTCAACTCCAACAGACTGCACCCAGTTTTCTCTTGAAGAGTCACCATTTGACTGAAACTCCAGCAGTAACCCCTTAATAGTTCAGTACCAGAATTCTGATGTAGATAGCTTGTGTATGTCCCTAGGGAAATGGAAATGCCTTTGTAATCCTAAGACTATGAAAAAATTTAAACTCTGAAGAATGCAAAAGATGAATGAGACAGCCATTTTCTGGGCTTTTTCAGATGACTTACAACAGAACCTTTTTTTATGATTTTGCGATAAAATGGACCCCCTCTCTATTTTTTAGTGTTAATTTGAAAGGGAGAAAGTTCATTACTGCTTTGAAAGAATTCAGGAGGCTGCCAGAAAAGAACCTGATGAACTTGAAACCCATAGTGATTTTCATCAATGCAAGCCATAGGAGCGTGTGGAATAACATAAATGGATCCTTGATTTTACAGAGCATATGTAGTGTGATCTGGTACGGTTGTATATATTCAAGCTATTGGGATAAGAGAAGTTATTGGCCAGTTTTTGTACTGGTAATATTCCCGCAGTGCAAATTTTGTATCCATCTCTACGAGAAAATATTACTGTAGAAGCAGTGAGGTCCAGAAAAAAAAAAACTTCACAATGGTAGTGCTTAATTGAAAAACACATTTGGGAGAAAGAAATTATGCCATAAAATACCTGACAAAGGTAGATAGTACTGTAAATGGCCAATAAAGCTTAGCACACTCTGAACAATTATAGTTTAAAGCTGTCCGTACATCTTCAGCAACCTGCTTACCTGATCATCGTGCTGCTAGGTATTTCCATTTGGAAATTACTTTTATTGGAATTCAAATAGATAGTCCAGCCAAGACCAGTCAATATATAAGAGATTGCCTACTAAATAAAACTATGTTCTAATAATATGCATGACAAGCAAGTAGACTCCTTTGACAAGACAGTTGGGTTCAGGATTATTCACTATATATCTTGCACCTTCTGGTCTTGTGTGTGTGAATAGGTGGATTTATTAAATGTGCAGATCCCCACTGGATACTCTGGTGTACATTTTGAACATGAGTTCTCAGAAGAATTAACCTAACACTTAACTCTGATCTACAATTCAAATTTCTACCTGCCTTTTGGGCAGTAGATCTCAAGTTTTGGAATTATTCCATATTCTATACAGATGGCTCTGTAAAACACAGAAAATGCTCATCTTGGAAGGTGGAAGGCAAAACGCTGCATTTAATATTGCAGTTCTTACATACACTTGAGCTTTCTATGCTCTTGTTCACTGATATGTCTAAATATTTCATCCAGAAATTGGGCAAACATGATGAGGCTTTCTTTCAGCTTCACAGAATCCTTTGGCATGTTTTTTTTTATGATTAGGACATACTTCATTGGAATATATTGTAGTTATAATATCTGTATGTAGTCTTTTTTTAATCTGTGCTCTTCTTAAGTGAAGTATGACACTCTTAGACACAACTGGCCATCATTCCTCTATGTTTACAGCTCCAGAACAACTAGAAACAAACCTTTGATGTGACATCACTTTTATACGATACAGGTATGTAGAATAAACTTCTTGGTGCCCTGTGGCCTTAAGTGTTGATTTTGGTTGGAGTAGAGTTACTTTTCTTCACAGTGGCTGGTATGGGTTTCTATTTTGTATTTGTGGTGAACATAGGGTTGATAATGTAGAGATGCTTTTGTTCCTGCTGAGCAGAGCTTATACAGAGCCAAGGCTTTTTCTGTTTTCCATACTGGCAAGGAAGTTGGGGGTGCATGGGAGGTTGGGAGGACACGCAGCCAGGACAGGTGATCCCAACTGACCAAAGGGATATTCCAGAGCTTATGGCATCATGCTCAGCATATAAAGGGTGGGGTAAAGTAGGAGGAAATGAGGGATGTTTGTAGTGATGGTGTTTGTTTCCCCATGAACCATTACCTGTGCTGGGGCTGTGCCCTCCTGGAGATGGCTGAACACCTGCCTGCCCACGGAAAGCAGTGAGTTAGAGTATAACTTTGCTTGGGTGCACAGGTTCTGCTTTACCTACTGAACTATCTGTAAGTCAATCCACTAATTTTTTCTGATTCTCTCCCTGATCCTGCTGCTAGGAGAGTGAGTGGGCAGCCACATGGTGCTTGGTTGATGGGGTAAAACCACAACACCTTAACTGCCAAATACCTAAGACAGTATCATCTTTTAATGAATTCTCTTTATTTCTCCTTCTCTGGATATGCTACACTCCTGGAGGCAGTGTTGAATGGTGAGAAGTATACAAGTTGTGACTGCATATCACTGCATCCTCCGTGGCTTTCTGTGTTGATTTCTCAGTCAAATAGGTGTTGGCTAAGGGGATGCTGACATTTGTATGTCTTATTTTGTCCTCTAAATCAGCCCAAATTTATTTTTTACTAGTGTCCAGCGGGAGAATTCCTTGATATTATGAATCTCAGAAGGGAAAACAGAATCTTTTATCTCTTTTTCTTCTTAGTATGGTTATATGAAATTGAAAAATTGCTCAGGAAAATTCCAGAAGAAAGGTCCTCTGTGGATATGTCACCCTTGATTCCAATCTCTTTCTGCTTCACTGATATGGAAGTAGATCTTTGAACCAATCTGATTCGTTTAAAATGTTTTTTGAATGTTAGTCATAATAAACTCAAGCAATGGATCACCTGGTATCAAAACTCCTCCGCTCTTCCCATGCTCACCTATCACTTTTGCAAACTAGTAAAGGAGGTTAAAAACTTCCTATCTGAACTTTTTAAAAGTACACGCAACTCAAGAATCAGTTTGATTAGCTTTAAATTTATTTTGTCATCCAGAGCATGTGACGTTTTTGTGGTTTATTTCAGCAGTTATTTTATCAAATAATCAGACACCACTGTATTCTATTTAAACTTGCTCCACTGCCCCCATGACATACTACAAATCTCAGTTCTCCTATCAGTAAAGTATGCTCTTGGTGCTAGTGGAATCTATTTCTGTCAGCAAGGAAGACTCTCATGTCTCTGGGGTGACACTAATGATCAGTGTTCTCATTCACATGGGCTCCTACCAGCTGACCTGTGTAGATGAACTCCTGCCAGCTCAGGTGATGAGCATCCTGTGGCTCACAGCCTTAAGCAGTGAGATCAAATTTCCAAAATCTGTCTGGCAGCTCTAAGGTTCAGCCTCCAAACCCTAAGGACAAAAAGATGTAGCCTCACATCAGCATAACCTATCTTTTGGAAGGCTAGGCTTTCACACTGAATAAATACAAAAGCAGCTGGGTATTGCTTCATTTTAAGGGAAAATTAGTATTAACCAACAATGGAATCCCATTGGGAATGTGTGGCTCCTGTTCAAATTCCAAATCAAACTGTTATGACTGATGCTGAGCATTAAAATACAAAATAAATCTGATTACAATGCACTGAATGTATCAGACTGAGAACTTATGATAAGGGTAAAAAATGGTGGCTTTGAGTACATATCTGAGACTAAATCAGTGAAATAATATTCTTGAAATGAATATGTGGTTTAAAATAGTTATGTATAATCACAATATACCAATTTACACAAGTGGTTCTGCGCAGGATCTTGCAGTACAAAACAGTTGAGCCTTGTCACTTATTTCATTTAAATATTTAATTCTCAAAATCAGTACAATATCATAATACCAAATCATTGATGTTCCTTACGTTATTTTACATTCAAATGCCTCTTCCTTTTTTGTCCATTTGTATTAATTCTCTTTAAATGTCTCTGTGCTACAGAAATGAAGAGTACACCTATTTCCTTATCAGATGGACTACTTAATCCTGCTAGCCTTGCCAAATTATAAAGTAAAAAGAAAAATGTATAAAAGTGGGAAATGACTGGATATCATAACTGAGCAAATAGCAAAAAAATACTTCCTATGAATAGTAATTAAATTAGGATACAAACATAATCAACACCATTTTATGAAAGCTTGCTCTGGTAATTTAATGCTTAGAATTTACTATCAAGAACACTCTAAAAATTGTGTTCTTAGCTGAAATGCTTGGATTGTCTGTGGAAGCAAATTTTGATTACAGCTTGATTGTACAAGATGTGCTTTACAATTTGCACTGGTCTGCATAATATGAATTGCAAATACTGTAAGCAGCTACAATACAAATCTGCTCTGTCAGAGACACTGCATTCACCTAAAGGATGCCTATTTCCAGCTCACTAGCTAGTTCACACTTCATCTTAGTGTGGACAGCCCATGTCAGCTAGCTAACACTACTTCAAAGATGAGGTGATATCCCAGTGTATTCTAGTCCCTGCTGGTTTTTGATGCTACAGTGCTTTTACAGCAGGGCAAGCCATGGCATCTTTACTGGTCACTAATGGAATCCACACAGGGATATAAATTAAAAAGTTCTTAGCATTTGTATCTTCTTTGGGAATAATCATCCTCATTTATCTGTGTTTGACAAATTGCATTTCCTTGTTTTGCTCTGTGGGGAACTATTGAAGGAGTCCTGTGTAGTGCATGGTGGAAAAAACATCCAAGCTCTGACACTTCTTTCCTTATCCTCCTATCCACTAGTAAGCTGGATGAAAGGAATAGCATAGGAAGGGATAAAGAGGTGGAAAGAAATGGAAAGAGCTGATAGAGCTTTACAGAAAGGCATAACTTTCTAAGGCAGGGTTATAACCTAGGACTTGTATGCTTTAGACAAGAGAAACCATTTTCAACAGACAGCTCTCAACGAAAATTTTTCATAATGAGTCACCCTCAGTTTTCTCCTTTGTTCTCAGTATATTGTTTCCAGAAAATGGTTGCTTAAAAGTACCCAGAATAAGGTCCACAAATACAAAAATAGCACAACCTGACTCCTGGCATGGCAGATTACTTTTTATGTTATTGCTCTTGGTATGAGAGGTACTCCTTTACAGTGTTCATTTACAGATACATTTTTACTCTCTCAGATACAAAAAAAAAAAAAAANNTTCCAGTTATGATCTAAAGGAAACACATTTCTAAGTAAGAGGACAAGGCACCTATTTCAAGCAATGGGTCAGAGATCATCCCCAGCTTGTTCCCTTGTTCTGTCTTCTACCACTCAATTTAGCTTTCACTAAGATAAATGTGCCTAAGGAGGGTGGTGCAAACTAGCTGATGCCTTCACCCCAGGTGTCTGTCTCTGGTCTTCTTGTAAAATAGTTGGTAAATACATGGCCAGTTCTGCTTTCCCAGTAGCCCAGACTTCTATGCTTTATTATTATTATTGCCTCCTCCACCCTCTGTTATGTTTATTCATGGAAGCAAGATCTTCTATCATAATTTTAGTTCAACTGTTTTACTCATCCTCTAGTTGGTGTGTTTGCATGATGACTGTCTCATTCATAAAAAACAACAGGTTGACTATGGAGTTATCATCTGTTGTTTCATGTCTGATTACAAGTTTGGTTGTTTTGTTTTGTTTTTTTTTCCAAGTTCCATATGGAAAATAAAATATGCTCACAGTAACAAAGAGCTTCTTATGCCTCACTCTACTACACCGGAACATCTACAGAGTCTTTCCCCTCACTGTTGATTGAGTAAAAAATTATCAAAAGCTGGTATTCAAAGGCTCTGCAGTCCAAAAAAATTCACAAGTAGTTTTGAATGACAATAAACCTGTGGCTTGTTGTGAAATCTAGTCTCCAACAGCAAGAATAAAAGGGAAAACATTTCAACCAAATTTTTCCTTGAATCACTCACTCACCTTTGGCTGTATTATTTATTTTCCAATGATATTTAATTTTAAAAATACAGTTTCCTCCATTCCTTTTTCAAAAGGAGCAAGAAAATACTCTCCAAGATGCTTTTGTGGAATCATATTACATATACATGTCCAAATAACAAGTGAAAACACTTAAAATATTCTAAATGGGGCAATGGCAATGGGAATTCTTAAAAAAAAAGTACCACAAAATTCATTGTAAATGCTCCATTTATGCTATGTACAATAATTTGAAAGCACATTTATTTTTTGTAAAAGACTGCATCGCAACCTTCTGATCTTTCTGTGTTCTTTCTTTAATTTCTCCATATGCTACTTGCTTTAGTGATTTGATTAGGAGACTAAGGTCTTGATTTCAAGATATCTGGGTTGTGATGGAGACCTGGTGTCATTACTAAGACCCCTGGAACTGACTTGCCAGTATTTCTAATCTTAGTTATAGGAAAGTAAGCAGGAAAATCTTCAGGATCTGCCAACTAATCCCATTTAACATTTGTTAATTCTATTAAATTTCACCCCTTAATCATCTTCTACATTTTCTGTGGCATTGCCCTTTAAGCCTGAATCTTCCCTCCCTTAATCACAAAACCTCCAAATCTCTGTTGAGGACTCTTAAAAGGTGCCCTGCGCTCACTCCTCATGTACTACTGTTGGGCAATAAACTCCTACTGACACTACACTCTTTTGTTTATTTCATTCTCATGAAATCATATCCACTGAAAAACATCCTAAATTTGTTACTGAATTATCTCTGAAAATACATAATCACCAAAGCTATCTCAGCCTAAATCTGTTTTTCTTTATATCAATCCCTATCATGAGGACTTTCTTCTGTTTGCATTAGAGTGATATATAAGGGATTCCACTGAGATGTGATATCCCAATTGTAAATGTTCTCTTCACACACGACTGAGAGACAACAACACCTCTGTCCAGACTTTTCTGGCAGGAGTGCTACATCATCTTGGGATATTTTAAACGGGTATTACGCTGCTTTTGGCTCACCCTCAAGTGAAACTCCACATGTCTGTTTGTTCATAGTGATAAAAGGGCAAAACCTGAATCAGTCTTGAGTAATGATTTTGTCCTATCTTTGCTGAGACCCTGCTTATTGAAACAGGTACTGTTTTGTATTGACAATAGATTTTATTTTGAGATCATGCAGAAAGTGTTTGTTGAAGCTAGCAATCAAATATCATATTTAAGTCACAGTCTAATGGATATGTCTGGTTTTGTTAATTTCTTATGAAACTCTGTTATAAGCCATTGAAGGTTGACAACAGGACAAAACACCATTCTAAGCAGAGAGCCATGTAAAATCATAGAATTGCTAAGGTTGGAAAAGATGTGCAACCAAAATAGCTAAAAAGAGTCTTTAAGGAATAACTTGTGAACTCTGGACTAAAGAAAATAATTAGTCTTCATTCACTATGCTAAATATTTAATTATTTTCTTGCTTTAAAACTCAGGGTAGTAATTTCCAAAGTGAAACACAGAATACATAGATCCAGTAACTCACTTTTTTAGGAATGGACTAACCTTGGGTTTTGGAGACTTAATTTCAGACCCCTGTTTTTCCTGCTTGTATTTGGACTCTGAGTTTAAAGATTGTTTTTCTGTTACCCAGAGATGATTCTTAACTTTGGTCTATGGCTGTTATTGAGTGGGATCACCTTTAGCTCCCTCTGCTCAGTGTTTCAATTACCTAAATACTTATATTGTATTTGGTACAGGAATTGAGGCATGACTCCCCAGGTAAGTGTACTAACAAGCCTCACAAAAACTTCTTTCCCTTTTCCTCAGTAAAAGATCAGGGCTCTCTGAGTCAGATTTTGAGAAACCTGCTAAAGCTGAAGTCTGAACCCAGCTGCAAGGCTGCTCAGCTATTTGGTTTTGTAAAAGCACACTGGCACAAGACAGGGATATATCTGGCATGAGACAGTATTTCAGTGCTAGTTTTGAAGACCTCTGCAGTGTTTGAGTATGGGACTTAGGCACTCAAAGGGCAGCAAAAGACAATTCTGCTCACTGTTAATACAGAAGAAATGGTTATCATCTCCCTGCATAACTCCTCAGCTTAGTTCTGGGAGTCAGGCTCTCACCCTGGAACCTCAGATGTTTGCCCCAAGGCCAATGCCAAGCATCACTGAGTTTCACTTATATCTCATGCATACCTTTGGGCCTTACTGTTTTACAGCTGAGAACTAAGCAGAGGGAAAAGCCTATGAAACCCCAGAAAATCAATGTCTTAGGTGTTAAATTAATGCAAAGGCTCCAAATATATGGATATTTGAAAACTCTACTTCCACGCTATAAGTGAAAGCCTTTCACATCTTACTGAAATACAAAGGACCTGAGAAGTACAGGCTGTCTGCTGCTTTGTCTCCTTCTAAATCTTCCAACTATTAAACAAAATGTAAGAGACCCTGTCTTCATAAAAAAAACCCAAAACAACAGCTCCTAATGCTTTGAACACCTCCATTTCTTTTCTGTCTGACTTCTGCCAGGATTTAGGCAGAAGATTATTAACAGTTGATGGGGCTACCAGTATCTTCTGTTTCAGCAAGACAAGGTTATTCAAATGTTAACGGTCTTGTTCAGTCTCTCTGGCACTGGCTGCTTTTGCCCATAAAATGAAAGATTTAATTCACACTAAAGGTTTTGGTCAGAGGTGAAGTTCAGAAAATCAAGCAGAATTCATAAGTATACAGAGACAGATTCTCTGAGCTGTCTCAACCACTTCTGCTGCCACGGCCTTATCTTGCAACATCACCCAGGTGCATTTGTGAACTATCTCTCAAATGCTATCATCCCTTAGTCAGTCTTAACAATACAGTTTCTCTTGTGATTTAAGCTCAGGTAGCTCTATTTCAGCAAGAGTTGGGCTGGTGAGAGCCATGGAGTGTAGATTTTTTTACAGCAACCTTGCCCTGGGAGAAAATAAGAAAGTCAATTAGAATATTTCCCTTTTTTTTCCAAGACAGGGATAACTGAGCAATTTCAAAATTATGTAAAAAATGCTACTGTACTTATTTGCAAACAGAAGGATGTCAGTCTGTCATGAAACAAGGAACTGCAATGTCAACATGCTGTAGGGAAATATGAATAGTTGATAAGAACAGGTGTGCATGAAAGAGGTGTGATATTTTTCTCTAACAAAGTTATGACAATATCTTTACATTCATCTGCACAAGGAAGCACACACATGCATACACACACATGTTATTCTCCTACTGGTTTTAGAGATAGCTTGCCCACTGAAAATCTGCATCTAAGAGACTTGGGATTTAATTTTTGTAATATTAATGATATTCATTCAGATCTACCTCTTAAATGTGATTTTTATTAAAGACTTGAAGTGGGTTTTCCCCCTACCCGTGTTTTAAGGGCTCAGGAAGATGCATTAAATTTTAAATAATAAATACTGTATCTATGATAAGTGTCATGTCTTAATTTGAATCTGCTGATGGCTGAATATAATTTCTTTCAAATGTCACTAGTCTTGCTTGTGAGCAATTTGTTCAGGTCTCCAGCAGGTATGTAGTTACAACATTAAGAGTCTGTGACAGTTCAGGCTTAGAATGACTAAATTATATTTGATACCGAGAAGAAGGTCAGTACAGCATGGCTGTAACAGAGAAAAGGAGGGGGGAAAATAATGTAGCTTTCTATAAACTACCATTATTGTTACAATTTGGGGAATGAAAATTACACCTCCAAACCTGATACAGAAGTCTCTATAGTGGGTGCTGAAGGACCAAGATCCTTCCTTCTGAAGCATGAATAATGTACTTCAGTATAAATAAAGCTTGTCCAAACAATCTTGGTCTTATAATGGCTAAGTTGGGAGAAATAAGATGGGTGTGATTGTGTAGTCTGAAATAGCTTCCACAGTCCACTTCAAGATCTGTCCCTTGTTGGAGTCTTGGGAAGCAATGAAATAGTGTTTTATGGAGGAAAAATAAAGGGAAGAGACCAAACCTATTAAAAAAAAAGAAAAATAAAGTAGAAACAACTAGCTTGTACTCATTTTAAACAATCCTTTCTCAAGTTTGCCATCTATGGCATAACATTTATGATGTTTCCTCTTCCCCCTAGCAAAAATCTGATTAATGGAAGTTTCATTGGTAGATATATGATATCCTTATTAAAGTAACTCAGAGGAACAGAATGGGATTGGAATAATGTAAAAAAAAAATATTCAGTGTTACCTTTCCAATTAAATAAAGTGGAAAACATCTATTACTGTCAAATAGTTATTTTACAATTCCTTTGGGTGGGAATAAGGAGGGGATAAATATGTTTTTGTCATTAGCTTGGCAGATCTTTAAGCTCTCCACACCCCCGTGGTAGCATTTTCTTGGGATACATATGTGAAATGTACCATTTACTGATGCATGGCTATGGTGACAGTGGGAATGCTGCACTAGAGAGAGCTCAGAAGTGCTCTGGCCATGTCCCAGGTCACAGCAGGCAATCCTCTCCATACCGTGTGTGTCTGCACAAGTGACTGATAACTGCATCTTGGTTGCTGAGAGCATTTGTCAGGGACAAACAGAAGAGCAGCAATACAGTTTTACTCCACTGTTTAATACATGATTTCAACATGTTTGACATGAAGCCAAAATGTTTCACTTTCTGCTGTGTCAGGAAAAGACCATGTGAGATGGAAGGCAAATGACGTCTACAAAAACAACTACCAGTGTAGAGAGGTGCAAATGGCATCCACCAAAACCACCAAACCAGCTTGTCTGTAGCAAGCAGACAAGCTCTGACTTTGGTCAGCATTGCCATGAAACCCAGGGCTCACTGCTTTAACTCACAGATCTTAACGTGCTTCAATTCAAGAAATGTCAGACAAAAGGAGAAACCATGACCAGAAAATACAGATTTTGGAGAGCTCACAGCTCCTTGAGATGAGCTTTCCCTCTTGCCTGGCGGAGAACTCAGGAATCTTTGATTTCAGAAAAAATGGTTGGCTTATTCCAAAACTCAAGATGGTGCATTTCACAAATATTGTGCACTCTTCTTGCCAATTTCACTGCCACTGACTGTACAGCCTCTAGGACAGCTACACAGATTAGCAGTGGGCAGGGGTAAAGATATTGCCAAGAGCTGTCCCACTGGTGAAAATTCCAGTGTTGCTAGCTAATTCAGAGGATTTGAAAAGCCTTTCTAATGTGATTCCTAGTAAGCAGCTTGAAATTTCCTTGCATTTAGAGAGTGAAATAAACGTCAGACAGTCGAGAAAGCTGTTATCATTAATACTTTCCAGAACCAAAGCCTTGTCTTCAAGGATCACAGAGACTCCCTCTGCACCACAGTCATAGTTCAGAGAAGACTGACAGCAACTGACTCAGTTTATGTGCCCTGACTGATGAAATGATAAAGAAAATGTTGAAGTTAAATAGCAGGAAGAGGATAAATACTTCAATGTCTAAAATAAAAAAATTTATATATGGGACTGCACAATGATCTTGATTTCCATTCAGAAGATCAGTGCAAGAAGATATTATCTTTGTTCCCAGCTCCCAGAGACTGTAAGTTTACAGCACCTGTCCTTGTTCATCGCATGCTCTGTGATCAGTACACTGCCTGTGTCTGTGTCCTGTTGTGGGACACAGCAGGGGAAGGTGAAGCAGCTCTCACACTGGCTGGAGAGAAGGAGAATGCAGCTCTGATGAGACTGCAGCAGCAAAGATCCACTTAATTGCCTAGAAGCCCTTATCAGGAGTAGCTAAGATCCACTGCATCACATGCAGTCCAAACTCAGTCATGTCAAATCACCATGGCCTGATACTGATAAGGAATTCTTTAGCAGCCAGAGATGACAACTATAAGGCTTCCAAAGCACCAAACCACACTATCCATGACCAAAAATGAGATTGCTTCCATTGCAAATCATGCATCTCGGCTTCAAAAGCTGGCTGAAGATTAACAGTTTCAAAGCCTCTTTGCTTCCTGAGCTTCCTGAGCCTTTTAAGAATCTCACAGAGTGAGAAGACAGACTATCATTCTCCCAAGGTAAAAGTCCATTTCAAGTGAACATGCTGTGAAGGAAGAATATTTCATCATATTCAGGCTGACCATAAAATAGGTGATTGGCTGCAGCATTCAACAATGCAAGTCCCTGCAGCAAATCTAGAAAGAACCAGCCTTTCAGAAGACACAGCCGATGGGTCTGAATGATGGCACTGCTACTGAATTGTATATTTTCTACAACATTTCGAAACACATTTAGCAGCCTCGATTTTCCATCAATTCCTTTGACTTTCATTGAGAGAGACACAACACTGTAATAGGGCCTTAAGGTTATAAGAGTAACACTATCAAAGAGCAATTTTGTCTCATTTTAAGAGCTATTTGTCATTCCTCTTCAGTCAAGATTTACTTGTAAAAAGTCTGTTTCTAAAAGGCTTGTAGTGTCTGTTGTCCTGTGAACCCCTCCTCCCATGAGATGATTAGTGTCTCGAGCAGGCTAACACACCTAAAAGGCAGAGATCACAAGAAGAATCTGGTGCTAATCTGAAGATCTCATAAAGGACATTTAAGGATGTGACAGGACAGCCAAATCCTTGAGTCCAGCCAGCAGTGAGGCTGAGATGCATTCCCAGGAGGCAGACACACACAAAGAGTTCACCCATTACACCACATCCCCATGTGTGTGCATCGCCAGCAGCACAGACCATGCAGGCATTTGGAGCACCCACGCAGGCACAGCAGCACCAACCTCCTTCCCTGCTCCCCTCAGCAGGACAGGATGCAGCTTCATGAGTGAGAATACACATGTACCTGTGCAAAGTGGATCCCTCCAGCAGCCATATCCAGATATTCAGCCTGCCCAGTAGCTGCCCTCTGTATCCCAGTGTCCCCAGTTGCTGTTAAGCAGCCTTTAGTCTGAAGGACAATCTGGAGAGCTGCTCCTGATGATTCACAGGGTTGGGCTCCACACTCGAACCACAGGAATGATGGGTCTCTTGGAGGAATCCTGAGAGGGGCTGGGACAAGGCATTCCTTCCTTGGGACTACTTGATTTGGGTTCCCACCTGGCATCAAGCCCCTCTGCTCCTCTGTGCTTTGTGGGGATGGTTCTTTGACAGGCTGGCGGTCCCTGGGATAAGCCTGGGGGTAGCCTGGCAGGTAATCTTTGGGGTGCCTTCTGCCATTGTCTGTCGTAGCTCCCTTTGCAGTGGTGCAGATGAGCCTTAGCACATAATCTAATACAGCTGTGCCAGTATGCAAATCAAAACTTGATTATGCCCATCAGCTTAAGAAACCAGTATGAATGGTGTGCTGTTTCTGAATGTGCACTGAGAAATGACAGATTGTGAAGAAATCATGAACACTGAACTAAAGCCTAATTTCTGGACAGCCTCAAGGTGGTCCATCTTTCCACTGTGGTTCGTAGTGCAGTAGCACTGAAATTTCCTGAGCTGTCTGGGACACCTGCATAGGGGTGGTAAGTATGACAAACAACCTGCAGAATGTCAGCAATCCTCTGGAAGGACAGTTAGGGCCTGTGACATCCCAAGCAGCACTAAATGTCTGCATTTGGATATTTGAATTAACAAGTAACTTCTTGTCAAAAGAGCCAGATAAGCTTAGAGTGACATGAGGTCTGCTGTAGATGTCTGCTTTAGGACAAGGTGAGTAACTTGGAGACAAGAGTTCATGAACTGACAACCTTTGGGATAACAAAGGGCACAAAGAGAGGTGACACCCAGCTGGGTGCATGGACACTGAGAGACACAACATGACCTGGGAAATGCCAGTCTTTTGCATAATGAAGGAGGTGGAAATGTGTAATGCTAGTGAGGTGAATGGACACAGAGTGGGCCAAGAGCCAAAGACTCAGGAGGAAGAATGAGACTGGCATGTGGAGAGACTGTGAGAATATAAAAGCCCAAGGGCTTTATTTTTTTTCCTTTGTTGGAAGTCCCCCTTGGAGGAACCAGCTCAGACTATTTCTGTGTTCTCTGCTGTGAATAAATGGTTTTATGGAATGAGCCACCTGAGACTCTGCCGTGGGAAACCTGGGGCTCAACTTCTGAGTAAACTTGGTCTGACTGTGTGAGTGGGGTATGTGGGGAGCAAAGCAGGGCACCCACTGGATCACTGGAGCTTCCCATGAGGTGAAGGGGCTTCTGTCTCAGCAAAAATTCTTTGGTGCTGAGAGTGTGAGTGCCAGAGAGCCTTGTGAATGGTCAGACTGGAAAGTTTCCTTAATATGGCAGACATTATACAAGATCTACACATGGTCTATGCCTTTTTAGAATAGTGACCAGAGGCTGGAGAGGTCACTTCAACCATTTTCATTGGTGCCTGAACT
Source organism: Bombycilla garrulus (assembly GCA_013400315.1). Classification (NCBI taxonomy): domain Eukaryota; kingdom Metazoa; phylum Chordata; class Aves; order Passeriformes; family Bombycillidae; genus Bombycilla; species Bombycilla garrulus. The sequence goes on from VXBU01012223.1 coordinate 230,879, forward strand.
AATTTTCAGTTCCTAACTGTCATTTAGCTCACCTAAATTGTGTACATTTAGCTAATTATCCCCAATCTAAAATATTAAGAAGAAGGAGCATGGTGGAGTTATTTAGATAAATTTTACCAAGCATACAACAGCAAGTTAATTATCTTGCAAAAAAAAAAAATTGAGTTTAGCAATAGCTTGTTTCCAGCTTTATAGAAAGTCTTTGATGACATTCAAAAAGGCATCACTAAAAAAGAGAAATAGGATAAAAAAGCAGCACAAAGAGAGTAAAAAACAGTAAAAATACAACATTAAAAATACAACATAGCAGCCTAAAGGGGGCCAACGTGAATGTTGGAAAGGGACTCTTTTCAAGGGCATGTAGTAATAGGGTAATCTGGAACGGATTTAAACTGAAAAAGTGTTGGTTTAGATTAGATATCAGGCAGAAATTCTTAACTGTAAGGGTTGTGAGGGAGGTGTAAGGGAGGTTGCCCAGAGAAGTGGTGGATGTCCCATCCCAGAGAGTGTTCAAGGCCAGGTTGGATGGCACTCTCAGGAACTTGGTCTAGTGAAAGACATTCCTGCTCATGGCAAAGGGGTGACAGCTAGATGATCTCTGAAGTACTTCCCAATCCAAACTGTTCTATGATATGGTATGGTAAGTAGGAACATGCAAGATTATAAGGAAACTTTTATAAACATAGAAGTAGGACATAAAGACAAGGAATGGATTTATTGCAAAACTGAGAAAGACAGTGAATAACAGGAGAAGAAACATTGAGTGTCTCCTTTGCCTTATTCATAAACGAAACCTGAAGTGTGATTTAGTAATTAACAGAGCATGTTTGAACAGAGACGTAGAAGAACATAGCAGAACCAAGAAAAAAAGAGCCTAAAGAGTGTTTAGGTCTATCACATTGTCCATTCATAAGCACCTAACAGCTTGCCTTCAGTGGTCAGAAATCCAGCTGAAATAGACTCTGAAGCACTAGAAATACATGAGTTTGAGGGGCACTCTGTTATGGACTAGAAAGCATGAGTGAACCTGAGATTCTGTAGAAGTGAAAAAGAATCTTGAGCTGTGTTAGAGGAGCTTCAATGTGTGGCAAGGGAAGTTACAACTACCCTGTAGTTAGTGTTGGTAAGGCTCAGTTAGAGCATTGTGTCTGGTCATTTTACTTCATGAGGTATGTAGAAAAATTTGACAGAATCCAGAAGAAATCACAGAATGATAAAGGGCTGAGAAATGTGGTAGCTTCCTTTGAGGGGTTGTTTCCCTATACAAGGACAAAAATAATCGACATTACTCTCAAAAAAAACAGTTTTGGTAAGGTTTGAGATGAAAAAACCTTCTGCAAGGACAGGAGATGTGAGCCACTGAGACAGGCATCAAAGGATTACCGTGGATGCCCCTTCACTCCCAGCTCTTGAGCAGGGACTGTGCCACAGTCAGTCAGGAGTGCTGTAGTCAAAGTGTCCAGTTTAACCAGAGACAGAGCTGGTCTAGTGGATCACGGCACACTGCCTCCAGCCTTAGCTCCCTGGCTCTGCATGGTCTTGGGTTGTCTTGCTGCAGCTAAAAATAAGGGAGCCAATTAATGCTATTTGGAATGCAGCCACTTCCCCACTAGGCATTGGATGAAGAGTGGGGCATTTCATACAGGCCACTAAACAGCTGTCAGTTAGTAACAGTGTTCAGATGCTACTGACCTGGGCTGCATTTATATTTTAGTGACTTGCTGTGAAAAGCTCTATATGCCATTATCAATCCCCTGGGCAATGTAGCCCCTGTTTTAGAGTTCCTTGACAAATGAGATTTAGTTTCCAGAGAAATGTTGCTAGGTAGCAACCTTTTATTCCTAGATATTAACTTGTCACACCTCCCACTGTCTCTCCTTTCACTTGACAAAGTCATATAGATATTACCAAGAGAAAAAGGAGACAGAAGGGAAGGTATTTTACTACAATATGGTTTTATGTTGTTACCATAAAAGAAGATTTGAATTGGCCCATTCAAACAAAGAGGGAAATATATACAAAGCTCTAGTGTTGTGAAATTACAGGGAGTATTTAATTTTCATGAAAAGGTACATCTTTTAAAAATTATCATTAGAAGTCTGTGTAAGTATGGCTTGAGATTTTCAAGCTTTCTGCTGGGAGTCCTTCTGTTTAATTGTTTTGTAGAAGGCTTATAATACCACTCTGTCTACTTATTGCTGATACTAAACTTGCCAAAAAAAAAAAGACATTACTCCTTTTCTCCCATCCTCCTTCCAGAAAAGATTGACAGATTTTTGACAGCAAATAATTAACTAAAAAAGTTTGTTGTGCTCATTTGTGAGCCAGACAAAAGTTCTAGGTGTGATATAAAAAGAAGATGATTTAACAAAAACAGTTAAACCAAGTTGTTATGGTAACTGGATTTTGAAAGGATGTATGTTTAATCAAAAAAAGAGGGGGGGGAAATTTATGGTCCATCTGCTCTAATCACTGTGGTAAAACACAATTGTTAAAGAAAAATACCTAATAAGGATAATTTCACATCTGGCATCAAGCCTGTATGATATTTCACATCAACAAGGCTCCCAGATGTGAGTCACATTTTGCTCCAATATCTGTCAGGTTATAATGAGTGGTATTTGACTGATGATCATGCTGAATTACTAATTGAACTTAGTAATTTCAAACTACATTACTGTGAAAATTCAATTCAAATGTTTGCATTTAATAATTTGTGCTACATGCATTGTGCTTGTTGATTTTCATTAAATTATATTAATGCACAGTAATTATCTGATATAACATAATGTCCATTGCATCTGGTTTCATGTCAGTGGGCTACACTGGGAAGATGATGCCTTGTCTCACTTGGTACTGCAGCCTGTTGAATAAAATATCCACTGGGAATTAGAACCGAGACTGTCGGAAAAGGAGCTTTGTCAGAGAAATATAAGTTTGTACGAGATGTTGTAGTCCATGTCGTTCAACTCAAGTGAGCAGCACTTCAGATGGAAACGACCAGCACTTCCCCCCTGAAGAACAGAGCCTTAGAATATGCAGACCAGGGATAAGAAGATCACCCACTAAGCACTTGTAGCTTCTCTGTTCATTGATAAGTCTGCAGCTGCAGAAAATCCCCAAAAGGAAATGAGCTTTTGGTGGCCTATTCCAGTCAGCTTCTGATGGCTTCATTTTGTCATTTCTCTATCGTCTCATCTGCATTTACTGACTTTCCATGCTCCTGACAACAGTTTCATCTTCAGTGACAGGTGCTCATGTTTGGTGCTCAAGTTTTGCTTCTCGAGAAAATCTTTCTTCTCTACTGACAGCTACGTTTTCTGCTAAGATCAGTATTCTGGTGATTTAAGTTTGTTCTGGTAATTTAAGTTTGACCACATTTCATTTGTTTTTCTCTCAATCCCTCTCCCTGCTTTTTGCCAACAATTGATTATTCAAACTTCATAGCTTGAATATATTTTTATAACTGACTGAAATTTTAAAAATATGTTTATTCTACATCCTGTCAGAGACCATTTCTTTCCTTTTTCACTTCACAGCCTACTGAACATCGTACCCAATGTTGCCCTGTGGTATTCTTCACCTTCTGTTAGCTACCTGGGCAAACCCAAGAGGATTAACATCTGCTTTCCTCCCTAATTCCTGGTGACCGGGGCGGCCAGACATCTCCCAGGCTGTGTGAAACACTTTTATAGGGCTGGTATGACACTGACCCTGTGGGTCATCCAGAGTGACAGCTGGAGGATGGCTGAAATGTAAGAAGATATCCCAGAACATCACTAGACCAGAGTGTGTCAGTTAAACAAGTACTCCAAGTCTGGGGAGCCTCAAAGAGATGTCTTGCTCAGAGGAATGGCAGTTATGATCTCCATGGACTCAGTTCATGGGAGCCAGTGGTGCACTGCTGTCTGGCTGGGAGGCTACTGCACAGAGGGCTGGGAGAGAAGGACAGAAATTAGAGAAATGATTACTTGCCTCTGTTCAGCACTTGGCTTTTAAAGTCATGACAGTTTTGTTCCATCTCAGTTAGCTGCTGCTGTATTTAATGATCGAATGAATCATCCAAACAACCAGCCACTGATCAAATACCATTGCTCCCTTCCAATATTTTTAAACCAAGTCCTCCAGTCTTTCTATCATGCCTCTTCTGAGGTTGGAAAGATTTTCCTCCTCTTTCTTTTTCTTTTTTTTTGTTGTGAGGCTTGACAACAATTCAATTCTAATTATGCCAACATTTCTGTCAATCAGAGAGATCAGTATTACTCTTATGGTTCTCCTCTATTTCCCCAAATTCTTGCCCATGTTCACGTGAGACCTGTTTTGACAGATTAACTGTAAGAGTTTGTGTTTCTATATCTGGGCAGGGCATAGGATGGGCAGTCCACCACCACAACAGGCTCATGTAGGAGCATGGGCGCTGTCACTTGCAATTGCATTTCTACCCACTATCAACTACTGCCTTCTCAGCATATCTGTCTTTCACACACATCCATTAATGTGCTCATTGTATCTGCAAGGCTCCTCTCAGAAACACCATTCACATTCAGAATTTAGAAGAACTTCTGGCAATAACTCAAAACTGTCATCCTACCCCAATTGCTAGCAAGGGCAAATTACTTCCCCTTAAGTATCTAAAGAGCTTTGCCCATTAGTCTCAGCCAACTGGTCTTCACTCTCAAAATATTTCACATGGAAAGAATATAAATAGTGAATATTTCTTAATGGAGCTGCAAAAGAGGTGGTGGTCTTAATAACATTCCAGTAGGAAATCTCTATACTTTGAACGCAATTTGGTCAGTAGGAATCACACCTGAATCACATACCGGTATAGGAACAATTCTATAGGTTCATTTAATTTTAGGAATTTCAACATTTATTCATAAGTTCAAGGTGAAAGTATCTCACTCCAAATCCTTTAATAATCTTCTTAAATTCATATTTCAAAACCCTGAAGTGAAGAAAAGGAGATATTTTTAAGCTTTTCACATTTTTGCAATGTCAGAATAAGGACTGTTGATTCTCCTACACATTTGCCTCAGACATTTCTTCCCTCCTCAAGCTTTGTTTGATTCAGGAATTGTCTGCCAACATTCCTTATGCTGTCACTGACTTCTGTGTGTACTGCTAGGTTTTATGTGGCCACACTTGACTTTTCTTTCCTCTGCAGTAAAGTTCACCTTAGGCTGGTGAACTGCATTTACAGAACTACAGAGCATGGCACTGCTGCAAAGAATCTATCACTCTAACCTTTAGTACAGCCAAGGTCAGAACACAATTACAGGGTTCAAGTGTTCAGTAAGTTATTTGCTTGCACAGACTGCTGATTGATTGTTCTAAAATTGTTGTTAGGTAGCTAGCACCAGTGATCAAAGGGAAAGGAAAATGAAACAGGAAGCAGTAAGCTAGGGAAACTGCTACAGCCTAGTGCTTGTGTACAAATACGGATAATGTCAATGAAAACAGGAAAACTCTGGAAAGCAGATTACTTCAAGTGAGACAACCTACGCAGTGGCAGATAAGCCTAAAATCCAGTATTCTGAATAACTCCTCTTCTATGTTGAATAGAGGTTTCCTGAAAGCTTTGCCTCAGTTTGATTTAAAAAAGAAAAATTAAAAAAAAAAAAACAACAAAAAAAATACAAACCAAAACACCACAAAACTACAAAACCAAACAAAAAAAAAAAAAGCAGCTCTTCAAGATATTTTAAAGAAATTATTCATGAGCTGTACAAAACCTCATGTAGTTAGATTTACCTAAAAGACTGGTTGCACAGGATTGGATCAAGGCTTTAGGAAAGAATGCACAGAGCAATTCCTTTGATGGTGTTTCATCCAAGTTTCTCCAGCAGAGACAGTAAGGAAAAGTTGACTCCTAGACTATGCAGGCTGCTTATGGCTCTCAGTAGTCTTCATCTGTCCATGACCTATGTCAGTGCAGGGTCAAGAAGACTAATCAGTCCCGGCTTCTTTAACCCGTGTAATCCTCAGAAATCCTTCAGAGTAATTTAGATCAGCACAGCAGAGCTTTTACAAATTCCAGCTGTTATTTTCTGTGAATCTTTATGGGCTCTTACAAATGCAATATTGTATTTGCATTGTCATTGCACTCTGGTGTGGCTCTAGTCCAGGTAAGCTGGCTTAATGAAGACGGCAACAGAGCTTAGGAAGCACACTACTTCGCTTTTTCATGGGCATCATCACAGCCTGTTTTATGCTACCTTAGTTGATTATGATTTTTTAATATGTCACTGTTTGAGCTATGTGGAGAATTTCTTATGACACATTAACTTGATCATTTGCAACACCTGACCATGCCAACAGAGACAGCCTAAGGCAGCATTGTTTCAAGGTAGGTCAGATTTGAACTTCTTTAAAGGCCAGACACACTAGACTTTAGAGGTTTGGATTTGTGCCTAATAATAGTAAAAATTTATAGAAGTTGTAACTTAGCCTCCAGCAAATGTACACTACTTAGCAACATATGAAATGTTAGTAATGTCTGTAAGTGTCAAAAACACTTGTAAGGAAATTAAATGAGTTTAAGGATCTAGTCAACCTGAAGGCAATCTTCTAAGGGGAAAAATGTCTCATCTGAAAAGTGAGATTCCAGAAGAAAATTTTTATATAACCCATTACCTCTCTATCACCACCTATATAAGAGTTACATCTTATTTTGTCAGTAAATCATGTAATAATTCATGTTCACTGAATCCCATTGAGTACTGCAGACTGCAGAATCATGCTTTTGATGTGGATAATTTCTTCCTGTGGTCCAGGAATGGAGAGGAGGGAATGGATCTTTAATTTTTTTCTGGCAAGGGTCTGTTTATTACTGGATGACATTCAGGATCACAAGATATCATGGAGTAGTGCCTAGCTAAAAGCATCTCTCAGGTAAGAAAGATCTTGACTAAAGCTGTCCAGCTTTGACTGGATAAATCCAGAATGAGCTCAAAAAACCAGGAAGCAGTGGGTGAAACTTGTTAGGCAACTGCATCCAGCTTTACACTTCTGGGATGCTTTTGAGGCAGGAGATGAGAGGGTGACGGAAACCCTAGTGACAACTGCTAACTGTCCTGAGGTACAGAGGGAGGGAACTGATCTGGAGCTGTGTGACTAACACAGCCTTTGGAGCCTCTTGGCAACTGTCAGATACAGACAGCGTCAAATACTAAAAGCTCTCTTTTGGGAGGAAGGGGGACACAACCAGGGATGCCCAGCATCATGAAGATGGCTGAGCCAGAGGCTGGGGTCCCCCCCAGGACTCAGGCTGCTCTCAACTGACCCAGGGGCTGGAGCCTCAGATGGTGTGAGACATGGAAGAGGAACCTTGGAACAGAAATTGGTACCCATGCCCCCAGTGGGAGCAGGGACAGATTCTAAGACTCTGCAGGGTTTAGGACCAATTCAGGTCATCACTGGACCTCCAGTCCTCCACAGGTGTATCCTTCTTATCTGAGGCTCCTCAGGCCTCCTAAACTACTCGCTTTATGCCAAATCCTTGGCTTTTAAATGTCTTCGGTGGTGCACAGGAAATCTGTTAGCCTATATCAGGAAATATTCTGCAAATGTCATCAATAAAGAGACTAGATGATCTCCACAGGTCCCTTCCAGCCCTAACAGTTCTGTGATTCTGTGCAAACAAAATTTAGCAAACTACTGCATTTTCTCACATAATTTGCTTCTAACATAAATTTAAGTGGCCAAGTTAAAATCTCAGCCTTTCCTTATTATTTATACTTTGAGAAGAGTTAGGCCTCAGAAAAGGAGCTTAATTAAGATGCTTAATATGTTTTTGAATTCCAGGGCCAGGTGATCTCTGCTTTTGTTGGAGGGTAGCCAGCACAGCCAGAAGGAAGGGCCAGTCTGGAAGAAGGAAGGGACGAGAGTCTCCCTGGAGAAACTGAGAATGAAATACAACATAGTTTTGCCTGCTATAGTGTGTGGAGTCATATGGGAAACAGAGGATGTTGTTAATAAAATCCAGATGTTCCAGAGTCTTGTCTTTCCTGAAGGTTTAGAAGACACAACCCAACAAGGATAATTTAAAAACCTTGGGATTTTGAGTTCCTTAATTTCTTCAGAAGTACTCGACATGTTCAAGTGCTGGACTAAATGTAAGCTTTTACCTGAGGCAATGTATGCATTTGTCAGCAGGCTAGATAGATTAGATATCTATCTGCCATTAGATATCAGACTGGTCTGAATTACACAAGAGTCTTCCAAAAATCTGAAATGTTCACTGTAAATTTCTTAGAATCACTAGGAAGAAATAGACATTTCAAAGGAAACACTGAACACAGCAAGCAGTTTTTGATAAGAGACAAAATAAACCACAGTTTAAAAACTGTTCTTTACCTCTGCATTGACAGTAAAGGGAACTTTGAATAGCCAGGCTAGACATGAATAATTTAATGAAAGGCATCTAGTTTCGCAAGACAAACCTTCCTCAAATGTATAATGTGAAGACTGGAACAGCTGATCGAAGAAAAAACTGCGTTGACATTCTTGTAATATTTAAAAACTAGATTTCATCAGCAGCTATCCTGAGTAGAACCACTAATAGACAAGAGAAACTGCTTTGCTTGTATTGAGAAAAAAAAGACAGGAATGACAGGTCAGGATATCAGTATGTAGCTGTCTGATGTGAAAGAAGCAGAATATTTCTTCAGCAGAGTTTTACCATAGATAGCTAAGCATGTTAGTTATCTGAGATAACAGCACATTTTCTCTCCTTTCTTATTCCCTCTACCCTTTCTTCTTTCCTTTCCCCTGCACTTTCCCCTTTCCTTTTTTCTTGTGCAGTTGTAGAATATTAATTTGTGGAAGAAACATAAAAAGAAGTTGCAAAGATCAGACCCTCCTAAAAATCTTCAACACCTCAACACACATGCAGTAAATGTCAGTGGAATATGCACTGTTGCTGATACAATATTTTTGTAAGAAGAAGGAAATGAAAAAAAATGTCCAGTTTGTTAAAACTGTGACACTCTCTAATAGCATGTGAAAAATTTGCAGGCTGCTACGCGCAGCATGTTAGCCTTTTCTAAAGGTTGCTTTTGGCAGAGGTTGTCAGAAGGAGAAAAGACAATGTGCAGAAAAGCACTAAGACATCTCAATTCCTAGAACTGTGGAGATGTTTGACCATTCCAGGTTATGCACAAGTTTTGCAGTGCAAGATGAGGAAAGGAGCAGGAAACAGGAAATTAGGAAAACCACCTCAGCAACTTCCAAGATAGTTTGGAAAACTGAAGGAAAAATGAGATGCTACTGGCCATACCTTGTAAATGGATAAGCTATGACCCTTTTCAGTCATTAATGTTTATATGTATATATGTACAAAGGAGCACTGCTGCAGACAGAGTGACCAGTGTAACCTAATGCGATTTGGCTATGCCCCACCACATCAAAACATCCTTCAGAACATTAATGCCAAGGAAATGTCCTGTGCTTTGCTGGCTTTTGTTTTAAAGAAAGAGGGAATAGACTCAGATTATGTGAACTGCATCCATTTCTTGCCCTTCTGTCATTTCTCTTGGTGACATTTCTTATGTGATGTGGTGTCTTACGATATGGCAGACTGAAATTGAGCAAAACGTGATGTAATTTAATAGCCTGGCTGTAAACCTACCAAGACTTTATTTCACATCCCTTGACAGAGAACAAGTTGACCCAAATTTAAAATGACTAATGGACTTGAACCTTCACATGGTTGCAAACTGCCCACCTGTGAGTCAGTTCTATCTGGAATAAGAGACTTTATGTCTGACCATCACTTTCTTTTACTGAGGTCTCCTGGGAACTCTGCTGCTACCTACCTACTGTTGCAGTCACAGAGCCTGCTACTAGGCCTGCTTGGAGATAGGAAATGCCTAGTCATGGATTAGGCTCTGCTTCCCGCCTCAAGACCCTCTCTTATCTCTCTGTAATACTATTGGCTACATTCCAGATGTCCTAAGACTATAGGTTATTTCACCCCGACCGTAAAACTATGGGATAGTTTCCCAATCCTAACTAACCCTATAAACACCCCTACCTCTGCTCAGTTCAATGGAAGAAGTCATCACTGGACACCCCTTCACGGAACCTGCATTAAACCATTCTCTGGAACCTCTACACGGCCTTCTCGTCTCTTCTTCCCTGAGCCAGCCACGCCAGACCCTAGCAAGCAAAGAGCTGAAATTCTGAGAGAGCTGAAATCACTAAAGAGCTGAACTGCCTGATCACCTCAGGCTGAGCTTGCTAGGATAGCTTGGTGGCCAGGGTCTCTGCTGGAGATCTCCAGCACAAAGCAGTCCCTCCCAGGACTATCTGTCTGGAACATCTGAGGCAGCAGGGGGTCTGCCCACATTAACCTACAATCAAAATTACTACTTGTTTTATTGTAGTGCAAACCAAAAGATATTCCACTGCCTCTTCCTGCATAAGGCAAATTCAGAAAGATTGGACAACCTCAGAGATTATTCTTTTTACAGATTTTTTCAAAGCATATCACAAAGCATATAACTCAGTGAGCATGTAATCCTTATAAATTGGGAAAAAAAAATCACTTGATCATGGATATCTGTCTTACATGTTTTTATTGTCACAGAAATCTAAACATTCTTTGCTTAAATACAGCACTTTAGTGGCAAACCATCTAATCCAACATCCCCTAAGATTCACATAAACATGAAATGCAAAAATCTTCTGGCAGGAATGAAAATAATTCAGCTTTAAACATATAAGAACCATGTGTCAATCAGTACCATGTGCACTCACCCTACTCATTATCAGAGAAGCACAGCACACAAACCACAAGAGGGCTAATCAAGAACATCTTCTGTAGTACAATGAGAAAACATTGTATAGTTTATAAGACCTTCAGCCCACTGGTTGGCCTCAGTAATTACTGAGACATACTTTCCTTATTAAACAAGCTCTTAAATAATTGATCCTATATTTGCTCCTGCTCACTAAGAAAATACTATACATAAACAGAATTTTTATGTGTGTGGTATCTTAGTTGCAAATTTTGTTACTGGGAAATGTATGATTAGGCTGTGTATCAGGGGACCAGGGTTCTAGTCCCAGCTCTGCAGCTAATGCACTATATGACCTTGGGAAAGTCATTCACTGCTGTGCCCTAATTTGTCCAATATCTGTTGTCTGACTTGCATTTCATTTGGTTTAATTTTCTTAATTTCTTTGACTTTCCTGTAAATACCTCCTGATAAGTGACTACACTTTCCAATACATCTGGAATCGAAGTGCTTCCCAATTTTCAATTTAAATAACAATAGAAAAGCCAAATAAAAGGAAAATCCTTTGAGATGAGAAAAAAAAATGTTGTCTGATTTGTTTCTTTCAGTAAGCTGCTTTATATTTCATTATTTTACCAGGTTCTGTAGTTGGCACAGGCATTGCTCAGTTTGGAAAACTTTCTAAAATATTGTCTCCAGAGAAAAAAATTGCTTCCTGTTTCTCAGGATGTGCTTCTGTCCACACTGCTGCTGAGGGCATGTTCATGTTCTCGCTTATTTCACAGTGAGTAGATGAAAGTTAATACAGCTTCCCCTAGTTTTTACGACCTCATTCTGTGAGTGCCAGAGGAGTGTTATGCCAGCCAGGAGGCAACTGTCCACCACGATAAAGCTTAAGCACATCAGTCTGGGGAACAGATGGGACGTTGACTGTGCTAGAGGGAAGGTAGAGGACTTTGAATACTCTCCCATCTTTCCCCCAGTTCAGATGAACAAGTAAAAAAAAGGAAACCTGTACAGGTTTTCACAAAGAAAAAGTCAAATCAAAAGAAAAGCTTCTTGGTTTTGCTTTCAGAAATTTTAAGTAATGTTAAAAACCCTTAGCAAATTGCTTTGAGCAAATAAATATACAACATAAGCATATTTCAGTCTATGAATCCCCCAGAAAAAAGGTGCTTTGAAACTACTTCTACTCCTAATGACAGCGTGGATTGTATAACAATTATATTATAATGAAGAGACCTGAGGATGGAATGCTTTTTTAATCTGAAGTATTACCAGTAGTGTAATAACCCTTAAGAGGAATGGTTCTAGGGATGTGCTTGCTAGCTTAGAAGGCAGCTGGATAGAAAAAAGAAGCATTTTACATGAATAGATGTTAATTAATTAAATACTTGGCATACATATTCTTAGCACATTTACTGAGGAAGACACCTGTATTTTCTATACTGCGTGATTTAGAATATCCAGAAGCCTCTGAAATTCTCTGTGTTTAGTGTATATATTTAATAACTTGTTGGATGTTCAAAGGATGTAATAAAGGTTTATATTAATGATAGACTGTGGAACTGGAGAACTGGAGTGATAGGGCAGCTAAAACACACTGCAAATGTAAATTCATGCTTTGTTCTGGAATCATGGTAGAGGCTTCTTTCATGTGTCTGAACTACAAAGGTGGTCAAACTGGAGACGAACAAGTTCAGGGGAATTCTCAGTGTCGGTTTATGCTGAGAGGTGCTGAGCAAAATGCAAAGGCTCAAAGACCTTCAACCGAAGGGCTGCAGCCAGTCTTTAGGCCTCTGATCCCATAAGGTAGCCAAGCTATTGGAGAGATAGTGTTTGATGTTCCCAAGATATTATTAATCACTTTTGTGGTTTAACCTTGGCTAAATGCCAGGTGCCCACTAAAGCTGCTCTATCGTTTCCCTTCTCAACTGGACAGGGGAGAGAGAATATAATTAAAAGCTCATGAGTCGAGATAAGGACAGGAAAAGATCCCTCACCAATTACCATTGTGGGCAAAATAGATTCAACTCGGGAAAATTAATTGAATTTATTATCAATAAAATCAGAGTAGGCTAACAAGAAGTAAAACATGTCTTAAAAGCAGCTTCCGCCCACACCTCCATTCTTCCCAAGCTTAAATTTATTCACAATTTTCTATTATGTCCTATCCAGTGGGGGGAGGGGGGTGGGAGGGGAGGTGTCCATTAGTTTATCACAGTTTCTGCTGCTGCTTCCTCCTCAGGGAGAAGAGTTCTTTCTCTTCGCCAGTGTGGGGTCCCTCCCACAGGAAACAGACCTCCACAAACGACTCCAGTGTGGTCTTTCCCATGGGCTGTAGGTCTTCACAAACAGCTCCAATGTTGGTCCCTTCCATAGGCATCCTTCAGGCACAAAATACTCCAGCCTGGGTGGAGTTCCACAGCCCTGCCAACAAACCTGCTCCAGTGTGGGCTCCTCTCTTCATGGATCCATGGATCTC